>ML976813.1:3892-62198 GCA_010015655.1 Bimuria novae-zelandiae CBS 107.79
TTTCCAGTTGTCTTATTCTTTCCAGTCGTCTTCTTCTTCCCCGTTGTCTTCTTCTTGCGCGTCGTCGTCTTCTTCTTGCGCGGCCTGGTCTTTCTACTCCTTCCACCTCTCGATCTACCACCACGACTTCCAGATCTTCCCCTTCTCTTTTCCAAGCTGCTTTCGTCGATCAGGTTTGCCCCGAGTGCTCCATTCGTCGAGGCTGGAGCAAGTCCCAGACCACGGGGCAAGACTGCATCGAAGATGTCAACCGTGCTAGTAACATCAGGCGTACCGGCCGCGGGTAAAAGTTTAGGCTTCGAGTAGTCTGCAGCTCCATTGGATACAATGTTCGCAGTACCGAGGATGATGCTGGCCGTGAAGGCTAGCAGCAAGGTGCCAGCACGCATAGTGCTGTAATCCAATAAATCAACGAATGACTGGCGCTTTAATCGATCAACAAGTGATTGGCGCTTGAAGCGATGAATGAGTGACTGGTACTGAAAAAAATGAAAGTGAGAGTTAACGAAAGCGAATGAATCGAAGCTGTATGCCTGGCATTGTTACATGTGTGGCCACTAGAGATTATATACCCCTCCTATATAAGTGTCCATGGAGATTTAGGACGGAGCTTTGCGCCTTGATTTGTTCGCAGAGTCAAACTCAGAGAGTGGCACAGTCCGGACATTGTGGACATTACGGACCTGTACAGAAGCCTCAGTGCGCACTAAGGATTCGAGTATTCGCCGGCCTTCAATCGGCCTTTCCTTGGACGTACATGTAAGCTCACCTTTCCTACTGCGCGGGTTAGCGTTGGCTTGGTGTTCCTGTGGCCTTCGGTGTCAGCATTGATGGCCTTGTCACACAACGAGCCCTCACAACATTATCTTACTAGACGCCTAAAACCAGCTCCTCATTGTATATGGAGTATAGGCTGGACAATCAGTGAGTGCACGATTCCTAGCAACAGTCGCCCGCACAAATTTTATGCAACCTAGAGGCCTATCCTCACACCGTAGTCAAAAAGCGACGATAGAGGTACTGTTAGATCAGAACCTCCGAGAGGGCGAGCAAACACAGAGATCGTCGGGACGTTTCTAGACCAAATCTTTTCTTTGGATTTCAGACCGGTACCCATATCAGTGTCAGATTTGCCCAGACGCCAGGCAGGGCAGACATCTACACCCTCTCAGGACGTTCGGGTGCATAAGCGCCGATCTTCCGGCTCTTGTAAAAGATCGCAATAAGGTCCGATCACTCCTGCCTTAATTACTATGCACCCCAACTTCCTGGGAGGGTGTAGTGCCGCTCTCACCTCCAGGGTTGTGTCAAATTGATCCTCCGGACAATCCAGTGAGAGAACGCCTGTTTACGGACAATAGTGGTGGTGGCAGTGATTCGTCTCTCGTGCCTTCTTTGTACCAGTATGTATCTTTTTCACCGGCCTGGATGTCACAATGTCCGTGACCCTACGCATTCTTTACAAATTCTCATCGATGATGAGCAACACTGGTAGCAGTGTTACTCACCAGGGTGCACCACATCATACGAGCGTGAGCGAGATGCAGTTGGTCGCTTAGAACATGAAACATTGTGTTACCGAGCATCTAACGGCCACTTTCCCGATTCGACATGACCGAATGTCCGCTTACGTGCATGGACCCCCACTGGCCTTGTGTGGCTTTACGCCTTACTATTCTCAAATACACTGCATGAAACAAGAGCGCGTGTGAGAATCTCAGTTTTCCGATCTTTTGGTTTTTTTTTTACGCCAAGTAGCTTCGCAAAAAGATATAGCCCAATAGCAGAGGCCCTGTCTACACAAAATAACGAAAAAGTTGTTTCGCAAGAATCTCATGTCATTTAATTTTCGGTCACGGTGTGGTGCCATGAACCTGGCCTACAGTCTTCCGTTTTTTTTTAGATACAAAGTACCATATGTAGGTAGCATAAAAAAAAACGAAGGTGTCGCCTCAAAACATAGGCCCTGTCTACATAAAAACCCGCCCTACTCACCCTTCGTGATGTAATTGCTATATTGTAATTTATACATAGGGAGTTTCATTACTAGGCGAGGTTAATATCATTATAAACAAGATAAGCTGAACTGCACTGCCACAAATACACGTGTGCCCTATGATTTTTTTAGGGCACTCCAGGAGAAGATAGAGAAACAGTGTAGACTGGTAGACCCTCATTTGCTTTGTCGAGCAACCTTACAAGCTATAAAAACCCAAGCGAACCCAATGCGTCTTTCCTTACCACATAGTATCATACGGCGTTGAAAATAACTTTGGTGAATAAGGATTTCTGATCTTTTCCCTCAGCCTCTCAAATGACTTGCCGTATTCATTCCTTCCCCATGATTCCCTATCTGCGGTTTTGGCTTCTTCTACATCGAGCCCGATGCCCAGATAGCCATCTGTAGGATCAGCAAAGACTAGTTCGCGGTCCCCGAGTTTGGCGAGCCGATTCAAGAGATCCTCGCTCTGGTCGCTGTGGAGAAATTTGTCGCGGTTGGCAAGGTAGATGTGCTGTCTATAATCTGGATCTGCTGGGTGTCACCTTGTGACATCATACATACAGAGTTGACCATGTGTAATCTGTGAGGCGAGGGAAAACATACGGTTGGCCCATTTCTCGATAGGGAAGTCCTTGATATTGTCGGCTAGAGCCTTAATTTCTTCCTCGCTTGTCGCGGCGAGGATCTTCTCATACGATTCCTGCGATGGGTTGATCATGGAATTATATCGATGATAGGTGCCGAGCATGCATACCATATCGTGGGCTATTTCTGCCCTACAGGCCGTGAGATACTGGCCAACAGAGACAAATTTCCTGCACCCATAGTCGAGAGAGCACGGGTACCACGGCGAAAGAAAGCCTCCCTCGCTATCTGGATTTGTAGAGAAGAAGAATGGAGGCGTGCGCGACGTCTTGGGAATCACCACTCTGATTTTGGGCTCCTCGTCGTCCTTTGAGCGGGCGCCCTTCTTCGCTTTCGGTGTCGGTTTTCGCTTAGGTGTATTTTTCGAGCTGGTGGCATCTTTGCCTTTAGCGGCGCTTTTGCTTCTGGTCTCCATTTTCCCGTTAGAAATGGCTTTTCGTTTGGCCTTAGGCATTCTGAGAATATTCTTGCGAGCACTGCGATGCGACAGGTAGGTAGGAGAAAGATGTGTAAATTACCGCGCTGGGGCTGTCAGCCATCGCAAGCAGTTCCTTTAAGGGAGAGGCGTTCCTCCAGCACAGCCTCCTTTGTGCTGTGTTGGTTGCCCTAGAGTGGCGCGGGTAAGACTGCGCCGTATTACATACTCGCCAATGCGGGTGGATCCTGGGGGCTGAGGCTAACCCTGATGGTATTGGCTGAGGCGAACCCCGATTGTATGGGCCCCATGCACTACCGTAGGTACGTAGTAACTTGGGGATTACAACTTGTGGGAGGCCCACCAGGCACCCATCTTAGCCCCGGAGTGCACGCTAGCCGCTAAGAGTTCGGTGCGAAAACTCGAACACTTAGCGACCCCCGCTACCTCAGAGTTTCCATCTTTGCCAAGCACGAAACAGCCAAGCGAGACGAGTAGCACAACTTCCCTTTTACAACGCGGTAGTATGTCTAATCAGCGCCTAGCAAAGATAGCTATCCCTCGCACTGGCAACTCCGCCCGCTCACGGACCACCTTCTATAGGCTAATCAGATAGTAGCTCCGATTCTGCATAAACACTAAAAGGGATAAGATTTATACGTAGATTTATATAGAGATTTTATTTTTAACAGTCTTAGTATAGAACTACTTAATACTTAAGCTTATAGTAGTATCTACCTAGGAGATTATTTAGGCGTGTTATATACAGAGCTAGCAACAAGCAAGTCGACTTAATAACTTAACTTAATTAACTTAATTATAGCAAGTTAATCAAGTTAATTAGGGAGGAAAAAGTTATTAAGTTAATTAAGTAAATTATGCCTGTTTGATTAACTTAATTAGTAGACTTAATAGGCCGCAATATAGAGGTAACTATAAGTTGTAGGCGTTAGGGGGATCCTGCGCAGGTAAATCTTAACTTAAGGCATATTAGACTTACTAGCGTTAGAGCCTAGCGCTGCCTAATATAGTATAGCGCTAATTATCTAATATCTCCACTACCTTAACCTACCTCCTACCCTCTACTAACGCCCTCCTCTATTAATATAGCGTCGCCTAATCGCTTAGAGGGCATAAACTGTAACCTCTCTTAAGTTTTTAGCTAGTGGCTTAAAAGCAAGGCGTTACAAACCCTCCCTAAAGATGGCAGCACTAATATGGCCACTAACGCGCTATTAGAGCTAGACGCTAACAAGAGCTTTATAGGCAACGCGTAATTAGCTACTAATAGTAATATTAAAAATAACAATAATAATTACGATAGTATTAATTAGCAACGCTTACTAGGTTATTACAAGCCGTCTCTCGCCCTAAAGCGTAGTTAAAAGAGCTAGGTTTAGTAATATAGGTATTGCCTTTAGCACTATAAATAACACTACCTGTATTAGCTCTACTGTTATTACTACCTCTATAAGTAACTAAATAGGTTCTACTAGGCTAATTAATTAATAACGTTAATCGCGCGCTATCTCGCAGAGCGTAAAGCCAGGCACTACGTTAATAAGGGTAGCTAAAAGTCTACCTCCCGCACGACGATAACAACGTCGTCCTTTTAGTTATCCCTACTTGCCTATATTTACTATAAAGGCCTTATAGTATCTTAAGGCGTTACTAACCTTATTGCGTTAAGCTTCTTGCGCACGAGTTTCCTATAATTAGTGCTTAATTAAGTAGTAACGGATAACTAGGCGCTCTTAGTAATTAAGGGCGCAGCTTTTCGCCACATGTTACGATAGGCCAACCCGTTAGCTAAGGCAGAGATGTGGAGATCTTATAACACCTTACGAGCCCATATAATTACAAAGTACAAGTCTTATATACCCACCGTTATTAATTATCTATAAGACGCGCGATCGGCCATCCACATCTCCTTTAATAATTAGATATTAACGGGTGGTAAACAGGCGCTAACGGGTATCTGCGTCTACTATCTTAATAGCGATAGCAACCCTTGCGATTACGTATTAGGCCTGCTATTGCTAATAGGCTAATATATAGGCGCTAATATTGCTGCTATCGTTAACGCCACGCTTAAAAGCTTTAAGATATCCGCCTATAGCTTAGGTTATTTTATCCTTAATAATACTACTAACAATAACGCTATAATTAACGCCCTAGCTATTAAATATAACTTTAACGCCTGCTATTAGCGTCTACGTTACGCCTGCTATATAATTAACCTCGCGGCCTAATAAATTATCTTTAGTAAAGATCGCGACGCCTTTAATAACGTGGATAAGTATCTTAATAATAAGATAGCGTTTCTTAAGGAGTGGTGGCAGGCTAGCCTACTAGGCGTACTTATTAACGTTATTACCTCTATCTGCACCCCTCAAGCTCGCCAGCTTCTTAAATAGTATTAGGTAACCTACAACGCCTAATTAGGTGGTGATAATAAGCTAAAGACGTTAGAGATTATTAAGCTAGTAAAGATAAGATAGAACTCTTATTATAACTATTTTACGCGCGCGCTCGAGCTCCGCGCACCCCTTAATAATTATATTAACTATAAGCTTATTAAGTATTATTACTATAGCACTTGATAACGTAATAATATGCCTAATATTAAGTAACATTAGTTTATTAAAGAAGATGGCCTTACTACTAAGAACTAGGCAATAATTGTAGAGTACTAAAGAATCCTATAACCATTTAAAGAAGCTTGCTACTACCCTTAATAAGATGCTCTTTTAATATAATAATATTAACTTTAACGACGTTAATGCCCTAGAGGACCACATAAAAGCCACTTATAATATGGCTTACACGAAGATCCTTAAGTACCTGCGCAAGCTAAAGAACGCCCTGGTATATTACGTGGCTTGCCATCTCTACCCACACACAAAAGGCCTTATAGATAAGATATAGGCTGTACCGCTTGATTACGACGAGGATCTCTATAAGGGGTGTCACACCTATAAAGGCTGGCTAGATAATTGCCACGTTGGCTTTTAACGCTTATAGTTAGAGTTTAAAGATGCCGTAACTCCTATTAGTACGCTAGAGCCTCCACCAAAGAAGACACGTACTGGGCCATCTAGTAGCCGGTCAGACTTTATAAGAGCCACCCTATAAGGTGACGACGCCCGCCCAGTCCTCCGCCATAATAAGTTTAAGCGGTGGATAATTAAACTACCTATGCTAGAAGACTCCCTATTTACGCGCAACCCGCTGCTCTATTAGATAGGTAAGGCTAATAAGTATCCTGTCTTATTACGCTTTGCTCTTAATATCCTTAGTATCCCCGCCGCTGCTACTAATTGTGAGAGGACCTTCTCGGAGTTAGGTAATTTATTAGAGACGAGACAGTTGTGCATGAAGGTAGATCTTTTATCTACGCTATAATTACTACGCAGCTAGAAGCGCCTTAGCTTAAAGCCTACGATAATAGTAAATAATTAACGTACTAATGCTATTACCCCTAATAAGCTAGAGACTATCTACGAGATCTACGGCGATTGATTACCCTTAATTAGCTTAGTAAAGTTATTAATTAAGTTAATTAAGTTAACAAATCGAGCTTAATTTACGCTATTAAGTCAATCAAGTTAAGCAAAAGCCACCATATCGGTCAATTAATTAAGTAATTTACCTTAACTTAATTGACTTGCTTGTTGCCAGCTCTGGTTATATATACTCCTACGAGTACTTAGGGTTAACTTCTAGCCTATATAAAGGTAGTCGGTAGAGCGAGCAGCTATAAGTAGTATACGCAGAATACTAGCATCCTTAATAATTACTAGAGATCTTTATAAAAGTCGTATAAGGTGTCTTACTATACTTAAAATTATATTTTATATACTTATTTTTAGTATAAGCTATATAAGCTTTAGCTATCCTAAATAGCCTTATTAATTTATAAAAGCTCTCCTTACTACTAGTATTAATAATTATATTCTTAAGTCTTTAATATTTAATAGATTCTATATAAAGATAGCTATTATACTTAAAGAACTACTTTATAAGCTTATATAAAACCTTTTTATAGCCTTTATATTAAGCCACTCTATCTAATAAGTAGGAGGAGAGCCTATAGTAATTATTAAGTGTTAGATCTAATAGAAAGCAGAGTAGTAAATACTAGGTCTATCTCTTAACTTACTATATAAAATAGTAACTTTTAACCTAGTTAAAATAATCTACCTTACTCTTATAGTAATTATATTTATTTATAAACTAAGAAATTTTAACTAGCTCAATAGAATTATTACTAAAGACCTTATTTAGTATTTTCTTATTGTTCTAGTTTATTCTTAACCTTCCATAGTATTTTAAAATAATCTAAGTAGCTAATAGTAATGCTTATAAATAATATTTTAGTATAGAGTTAAGGGTGAAAATATATACTTAGTAACAATAAAAGTAAAAAAAAAATTAATTATTTTTTTATATTATTTATTGAGCTTTTTTACTCTTTACAAGATTTTAGTATATCTCTCTTTACTTTAACTTAATTATAAATTATATCTTAAACTATATAAACTTTTTACTAAAATTCTTTTTTATTAAGTTCTAGTATATATGTTGATACGGCAATAGGCTGTTGGATCAAGACTTCGTTGCAACGATGTGGTATTGATTTAATTCTTGATTGCAGATCTATTGTGGTGGGCTATTGTGAGAAGTATTTATCGAGCGTGGTTTATCCCCTGCTACCCTAATTAGGACTAGCGCAATAAACTATAGGTAAACTGCGTAATAAACCGTAGGCAAACTGCATGGCGGTAAAAGCCGTAGCAGTGTTACGCAGGTTTAAAGCTAACACTAGCTATCTTTTCTTTTATGCTATATATGGCTAGTTTAGCCCAGAACGCTCAAATCTGCAATAAAACACAATCTATAATAGTTACTAGTTTTCTAACTAGACTAGCGCTAGTGCGCGTCCTCTTAGTGCCTATCTTGCTACTCCTTTTGCAGACTTACTACTTCTTGCTATTGTAATTGTACTTTAGGGTGTTAACTTTAGCACGATTAACCTAGCCTTACACGCGAAGCTTAAGCTAGTTATAGTTAATAAGATACTCTATAGCTAAGTTAGAGCTAGCCTTAGTTATTAAGTCTGCTAGATTGTCACGTCTATTAATTTAGCGGATGTCTATAAGATTATTGCGCTTATAGGCCTTACGTAGAGCTATAATATTAATTATAAGGCGCTTCTCCTTAGTGGTGCTAAGCTTAATAAGGTAATTATATAAGGAGCGTGAGTTAGTGCACACAACGATAGAGATATTAGGGAGGTTAACTTACTATATAATTATGTTAATTATACTACTAATTATAATTATAATGTTAACTTTATAGGCTATTGCGTAGATCTTAAATATAAAAACGCTGCGAGTAACGCGCTTGCACTTAATAGATAACTAGTAGATAATATTACTAGTAAACTTAAAGTTATAATTACTATTTTTAGTCTTATTGCCGAGCGTAATTACGAAGCCTATTTATAATAACATATCCTTATTATTAGTAAATAATGCGTTAATAAAGGCGTATAGCTTTAAGTTGCTTAAGTCTAGTAGAATGAAGTTAAGGCTGCGAGTGATATTCTCCTTCTGCTAGATTATACGCTTATTTAATCTAGCAATTTCTTCTTTTGTAGGCTCACTCGCTTAGGCTGCGGCGGCGAGGTCGAAGCTTGCCTTAGGTTAATAGATTGTCGTAATATAAGCACCTCGAGCGCGCTATTAAATATATAATTACTTATTATTAGCTATTTCTAGCTTCTCGCCTTGCTTCTTCTAGCGCAGAGTAATAGCGCGATTATTATTATTAAGCTTAATAATATAGCTATTAAAGTTAATTTACGCGTCTAGTGAGAGAAACTACTTAGGCTTAGCCTTAAAATGTAGCTCTTGGTCCTTAAGGTCTACAAAAGCTTTATTAGATAGACTAAGCGTGTTATTAGTTTGCATGCTAATAATGCCGAAGCACTTACTACTAGCCTTACTAATAAGTAGGTATAAATTATAAGTAGATATTACTATATAGAGAGTCTTGGTGTGGTGTTTATTATACGTTGACCACTAATAGGCACCTGCTTTAGCAATACCGTATAGTGGCTTAATAATAACTATAACTATGTTTGTTAGATAACTTTCCTTAAGCTGGGCTGGTATGTCAGCCATAATAGTACGCTAGAGTAGATCATCCGATTACGTATAGGCCTGAGTGATGTTACGGAGCCAGAGGTATATGCCTAGCTTTAACAGTAATAGTGCTAGAGCGATAATCACACGCTGGCTTACACGCTAGATAGTAAGAGACTATGTTAGGACAAGCTTCTTATCGTTATCAGCGTATCTTTAGATAACAAGACAGGACTTCTCGTACAGGCAATTAGTAGTCTTATCCTTAACTTTATTAATAATACGTGACTTAAAGATACAGACCTTATTATAATAGTAAGAACTATACTTCTTAAAGCGAAAGACACCTTATGTTATAAGGGCGTTAATCTCTACCTTTATAGATACTTTAAATAGTTGCCCTAGTATTATAATCTTGCTAACTACTTATAGCTTCTTAGCTAGGACAAGATTATTACGCTCACGTTAATTAAGGTTAACTATAGTAGTTATAACTTTATTAGGTTTTAGCTTATTTCTTAAGCCTTTTAGCCTATTGCGCTTACGCTTAGGCGCGGGCTCCTCTATAATAAGAGTAAAATTATTATTAGAGCCACTGTTGTCCTCGTCCTCTGCAAGAGGGGTAATAATAGTCGTATTATCTACATGATACGGGCGCACTACAGTAATGCGGAAAGTAACTTATTTATTATTAATTTTAATAACTACGGGTTACTTATTAACGTAAAGGGCGATTATCTAATGCAGGCTAGACTATCTATAGTCCTCTCGCCAGACCTTAACGCTACTTAGAATAGGTAATAGTAAGACATTAGTTGCGTTAGGACTATTACGAGTTATAAGAGCCTTATTAACTTAGCGCTTTACCTTAATCTTACGCACTTTAGCTATTACTTTACGCACTGTAGCGCCGCGGGCGGTAATAGATAGTAATAGTAGTAATTTCTTTAACAAGCGAGGATATGCTCTAAAGACGAGAAGAGTTAGGACAAGTCCGTTAGGACCTGCGGTGTCATTAACAGCCTTAATAGCTATCTGCAAGATATGTTCGAGAGCGGTTATGCGTCTAACGTTTGCAAAGATCACCCTATAAGCATAGTAGATAGGAGCATAATAGCGCTTAACCTTGCTAATTAAATAATATGCCTCCACCGGGACTTCCTTAACCTCGATTATAAGTAACGTAGCGTTATTAATAAACTTATTAGTAATAAAGTTCTTGCCAGCATCTGTCTAAATAATGTTAGGAGGACCGACGTATATGTCGATCCACATGGCGCGAAGGAGATCCCAAGTAGTGTTTGCCTAGATATTTAGCATGAATTAAGTAGCTTAAAAAGCTGTGGCTTTATTAACTGCGTAGAGCACTGGTTTCTGATTAATATACATCATATTAATAATAACGCATGAGTTAAAGTCTATGTTATCGCAAATAGTAAAGCGGAAACAGCCAGGTGCTTTGCTGTGGATTTGACACTGGTGACAGTACTTATTAATGTAATTAATAATGTCCTTATTAATGTCTTTATAGCCTGCTTTGCTAAGGATCTTGTGCAGTCGTCTAGTAGCAGGATAGCTAAAGCGTTAGTAAAGCTAGCGCAGCTTAGTCTTAGTTAAGTAGTAAATAATAGTCTCTTGTTTATTAAGCAGGAGCCATAGATATCCCTATTTACAGATAATTAGGAATTCTTTGCCACCTTAAACGAGCATATTATCAATGTTGTTAAAGAAGATACCATGATAATCTATATTATTTAAGCAGAGTAGAAATAGTGTGTTAGTTAGCATTACTATAAAGGTAATTATACTAAATGGCGTACTAATATTAACGTCGCTAAGGGAGAAACACTCTAGATTATCTCTAAATTAGATTCGACAACGTCCTGTAGTAGACTTATTAATAACTATAAATAGTTAGATAAGCTGCAGCGCCTTCACTTGTGTCTTACTAGTAGTTAAGACACTAGCTACACCAGTGTTAGGCATAATACCTTAAAAGATATCTACGCCGTAGCGTAAATTAAATAAGAAGAGTTAAGCATCTTTATTTACTTTGCCAGAAATGTAAGGATTATCGCCTGTAATTATATAAAGTGTGGCAGCGTTATTAAGGCTAGAGACGATGGCGTCGCCGTTAACCTTACTATAGGATGTAGTTAAGTAGACTTAGTTAGTAAAATATACTTTAATATTATTATTACTAGCATTATTGTCGCTGCCGTCGCTGTCTTCAAGCTCTATGCCTTTATAGCCGGCGAGAAACACTTTATAGCTCAGGGCATTAAGATTATCTTAAGCGTATTAGTTATAGCGTTGGTAATGCTCCATGCGCTCCTTCTTTAAGTGTCAAGTTAACTAGCACTTAGGCTACTTGTAGATAAAGCATGTCTTATTATAGTAATTGCCTAAGTAGTTTAACTAATAGTTATTATTATTAAATTAATTGCCGCGCGATCTGCCTTAACCTTAATAGTAGTAACTATAGTAGTTATTATCTAATAATCCTGTAGCTTATTAATTATTATAAATATAGTAGTAGTTAGTGTAATACTGCTCATCTGCATCTCGTAATAGAAACTGGCTATTAGGATAATAGCTCAACCACATGCTAACTACGTTGCGGAGATCTATAGCGACACCTTTAAATATAGTTACTGGCTTTAAGCAAGCTATAGTAGTTACTTTAATGCTACGACATGCGCTAAGAAGCTATTGCGTAAGCAAATACTAATTATAGCTCTTACCCTAGTCCTGTAATAGTGCCTGATAGAGCATATTTATCTTACTAATAACTATTTTAAGACACTCTATAGGGTCTTTCTTAAGGTTAGTAGTTATAACGCTCTTAAGCGTAGTGCTATGCCACTCCTAGAGATATATTTAGTAAGCTTATATAGTGTTAAAGTACGTGCGTAGCTTATTAAGTATTGTATTATAAGTAAGCGTAAGCGCCTGGGGAGTAATGTAATCGTAGTAATACTAAAGCGCTCGGCTAGTAAGCATAACAAAGAGTGCTATTTTATACTACTTATTCTTATTAATCCTAACCTTAGTGCAAAGGTCGTTGAACACCTTAATCTTTATCTTAAGGATATTGTATTTATTACCTAAATACTTCTACTCCAGCGTGTATAACTTGGCGAGGTTAGTAAGCAAATAAGAGTTATTCTGCACAGGCGTAAATCCAGGTTATAATAATAATAATAATCCTCCACCTAGCGGAGCTTGCTGCTACCGCTGTTGTTCTTTATTATCTATAATCTAGTGGCACTTAAAGCCTTCGCAGAGCCTTATAAGCTTAAGATGCTTGGCGGGCCATTTTAGGATAGTAGTTAATATAAGGAGTTCTGCGAATTAGTTAGGGAGATTATCACCGTTACCCTACTTAATGTAGATACCTTACTAGCGGAGGAGCTCTTTAAGTGCTTTTTAGATGCGCTTATTAATGCTATTAAAGAGATCGCGGATAAAATTCTTAAAATGCTCCTTAAACTTAAGTAGTAGAAACAGGTTAAATATATTATCTTCTTCTACCTGTATTATCTAGTTAATAACTATAGTATTAAGTTTGTCTGTATTAACGGTGGCGTCGGCGATATTAAAATTTTGGTTAGCGTACTAGTCCTTATAGATTATCTTATCTAGGTACTACGAGCAATCCTTTATTTAGGTGTACTTTATAATAGCGTTTTAGATGTAGGCCTGTAATTAGTGTGATTTAACAAGAGTTAGCATAGTTGACGCAAATCTCCTTCCGAACTAAGCCTTGGTAGGGACAATCCAGGCGGAGAGATCCTTTAAATACGAGGCGCCGCTGATCCTGATACAGGATAGCAGTGAGCTTGTCGTACCTGTACTTCGCACTAGCGATGCTGTATCCTGGGCCTTGGTAGGGGAGGAGGCATGCGCTAACCGCTTCTATCGCCAGAATACTCAGCCTGAAACGTGCGCTGAGATTCCCTGTACACAGTATATCTTGCCGATCTGTGGTGTAGCAACCACTGATTAGTGTTAATACGGTAATAGGCTGTTGGATCAAGACTTCGTTGCAACGATGTAGTATTAATTTGATTCTTAATTGCAGATCTATTGTGGTGGGCTATTGTAAGAAGTATTTATCAAGCGTGGTTTATCCCTTGCTAGCCTAATCAGGACTAGCGCAATAAACCACAGGCAAACTGCGTAATAAACCGTAGGCAAACTACATGGTAGTGAAAGCCGTAGCAGTGTTGCGCAGGTTTGAAGCCAACAATATATATATTTAAATAGTAATTATTTTTTGCCTTTAGTTTTATAATTACTATCACTTTATATACCTCATTAGTCCTTATTTTTATTATTTTAATTATATTTATATACCCTATACTATACTACTAAAAATATTCTAGTATAAGTATAATATTAAAGAGGTTATAATTCTATATAGAGTATAGGCCTAGTAGAAAAAAACAGCGACTATAAGAGTTCATATAAAAAAAATAGGTATTAACTTTATAGATATAAAAACTAAAGCAGTAATATTAGTAGAAAGCTCTAGTAATGTAATAAAATCTCTTCTTATACCTTCAATATAAAATAATTAGTTTAATATTACTCTATTATTAATTAAATACTAGATCGTATAGTCCTTAGCCGTAGGTTTTATTTTAATTATAATAATTTCTATTATATATCTTATAAACCTAGTAATTATCTTATTAATATAAAAGTATTAGTTAGTTCTCTAGTATATTAAATACTATTCATAAATAAGTTTACTAAGATCTTAGATATATTTAAAGGGAGACTTAAAATGTTAATTTATCTTTATATAGTATATATATTAATCTAACTACTACTAATATTTAAGTATTATATATTAATTAATTAGATAATAAGGTATACACTTATAGAATTATATCTAGTACTTCTCTAGTAAGGGCTTAATATGGAAGCCTATATATGTAATAATTATAAAGTATATATATAACTTAAATAGTAATATAGGCTTTTAGCTATATACTAAGGACAGTTATAGCCTATACTAGAGTATAGAAATATACTAATTTATATAATTATTATAAATCTAATATATATCTTTAAAAGTATAACCTTATAATATTATTATAGACGTTAATTATAGCTCCTTATACGCTAGTATACGCTAGTGTTTTAGTATACTCCTATACTTTAGTATTAACTACCTACCTTAACACCCTATATATAGATTTTTATTAATTTTAAATACTTAACTATTAAATTAAGTCTTTATAATATAATTTACATATCTCTTCTACGTCTTAGAATAAAGGTACTATTGTTGAATGGGCTATACTAAGCCAAGCATATCGCGATATGGTAGGGCTAGATAGTTGTACGATGGTACGGGTGAGAAAAGGGTCTGGTATTCAAGTCTTATCTGTCTTATCTACGTATAAGGGAAAAAGGGTTATAAGGATTAATATTCGCGCATAGTGTCTATAGCCTATACCTTTACCTATATAGTATATTATAATAATTATTACCTATTTAAAGATATTATATTAGGTAGCTACCCGTACTACGTATAGACACTAGTAACTTTTCTTTTTATAATACTACTTAGATCTTCTCCATAACTCGTACGGGGTCTAATGTGTCTTAGACAGCATTTATTCTATTCTGTATAGGGTTAATTCTGTCCACGAATACTTTAATCTACATTTAGAGCTAGTTTATAGAGATAAGCTTCTCTAAAGTAGTATTTAGAGTCTTTTTTATACACGCATTTACTAGGTTATCTTTTCTATTAATTTAGTAAACTTTATTAATCTCCTTCTTTTTGTATAATTTATATAGTAATATAATATTAATTATAAGTCTTTTCTTATTTATTATGCCTTGTTTAATAAGGTAATTATATAGAAACTTTAGGTTAGTATAAACAACTATAGGAATAGGTAGTAGGTCTAAGTTTTATATAACCTATCTTAGCGTTATACTTAACGCTATTACGCTATTAAAGCTACTAATTATTTTATATAGCTTACTAGTAAGTACACTTCGTGTGTATTATTTATATTTAACTAAGTTTTAATATATAATATTACCTTTAATTCTAAAGCTATTTTCTTATTCCGTACTATGTTTATTTGCTAACGCAATTATAAATCTAAGCTATAAGCTTAGGTCTTTATTATTCGCGAATAAGCTATTCGTGAAGATAAATAGTTTTATATAGGTAAGGTTTAATAGGATAAACGTAAGTCCTCGTGTAAAGTTTTAGATTTACTATTTAAGTTATATATTAAAGTAAAAGATATTTATATTCTTTAGTTTAGTAACTTGCGCGGCGACAGATAGATTAAATACTAACTTTAGTTAGTAAACTAAGGTAATATATGCTCCTCTTACTTTTTATATAATATATTAATATTATATATTAATAGCCTTTAGGTTAATTATATAAAGTTAGCTAGATTATCTTTTTTGCGTAAGTACGATAGTGTCTCCTTTTAGTAAAAATTATTTATTATTAAACTTAAGGCTTTGCTCGTGCGAAAAGATTATTTTTAGTTTTATATAAAAACTTACTTTTTATAGTTTCTTCTCTTTCCTTTATAAGAAACTAGGGATGACGAGGCAAAGCGTATTATTTATTTATATTTTAATAAGACTAAAAGTTAGTGGCTCTTTATTTATGCTAAGTAGGTATAAGTTATATAAAGAAGAAGTTATCTTAAGCGCGTTTTTATAGTAGTTATAGTAGGTTTTAAACTAATATAGTCCTAATTCTGCTACTCCGTATAGTGGCTTAATAATGCGTAGTATAGTGTTAGGTAGAAAGACGTTTTCTAGCTCCTTTAGTAGCCTTGCCTATATCGTATAGAGTAGCTTGTCTATAGACTGTACGTACGCTTACGTAATATTGCGAATTTCGTAATACATGCCGTGCGAGGTAATAAAAGTTAGGCCTAATACTAAAATAAGTCTTTAGCTTATTTTTTAAATTATTAATAACTATATTAAAATCTCTTCCTTCTCCTTATTAAAGTATTTAGCTAGTATAAGTTATAACTTTTTATACAGCTAAGTTAATTTGCCTTTTATCTTTTATATAAGGTGGAGATTAAAGATTTAGCTAGTATAGATTTCTAAGTTAAACTTATAAATTTTAAATATTCTATTCGCTATTAGGGTGTCTATCTTTATATAGTCTAATTTTTTAAAGGGCGCTCTTAGACTTATAATTACTCCTTTTTACTACAGTCTTAAAAAGAATTTATACTTGTCTTTTTCCTTCTGCGTAAGATATCAAATATAATAATCTTTTATAGTCTCGTGCGGAGCTTCCCTTTGCGAGGTATTATATTATATAGGGTTCTTCCTTAGTCTGCCTCTTCTACGTATCTGTGGCTATTTAACTAGTTATTTTACGACATAGTTATTATCTTTAGTAAGTTAAAGTTCTTTTATATAATAATATGGCTTAACGTGCGTATATTAGATAGTTAAGGGTCTATTACTTATATTTACTATAACGTCTTTACTAATAATACTTTAGATTTTATATAGGCCTGTTTAGCCTTTCTTCTCCCTCTAGATTATTACTTTTCTTTATAGTAGTAGGTTAAGAACTTTATACAAAGTAGGTCCCATACGAGTATTTATTATATAGTTAATATTTACCTTTACCCTCTTTATATAAAGTATTTATATAGCCTTTTAAATCGCGTAGGCTCGTGCAATAATCTTAGGTAATAAAAGGGAATTTAAATTAATCCTTAGGTACGCTCTAAAGACTAGAAGCGTTAAAATAAGGCTATTTAGGCCTATTATATTATTAAGAGCCTTATAAGCTATTTATAGTATAGATTTGTTGTCTATACTATCCTAAACTTTACTTTAAATAATATTATACGTACGATGTAGAGGTACATAGGCTTATTTTATTTTACTTATTATCTAATGTGCTTTTATAGGCATTTAGTGTCACGAGAGCAACAAGCAAGATGTCTAAGGCCTAGATAGGCTAGATCAATATACTGCGTTCGGTATCTACGTGTAGGTACAAGACGTTGGATAAGGAGAAAAGGTTCTCTCCTCATTAACTAACGTGGATCTATCTTCTCGCTTCGTCGCGCGCCCTTGCCAAGGGTGGCTAGCGCCATGTTTCAACCAATTAGCTAGCAGACGGGTAACCCGTCTGCTAATCTATTGGCTGGCTGCCAGCGCGCGACATCTCTGAGATATACTGCTGCCAGCAGTATATCCATGCTTGTCAGGTAGCCTCTGAGGTTACCGTGACATTTAGTAATATATAGCTCTAACTATCTTCGCACGATTCCTAAAGTCTTTAAATATAAAATTAGTTCTTAGGTTATATATAATATAGTCTAGAGATCCTTAATAGATATTAATCTAGTATTTATATAGGACGTCTTAGGTATCTTATATAAATAGGGATTTTAAAAAGATTACTGCTTAAAAGCCTATATTTATATTAATAACGTGTAGTACGTTCGTATTACTAATTTATATAATATTTATTACTATTTCGTAGTTACAGTGCGTATTATCCTTAATAGAAAATTTAAATTATAATAAAGAAAGGTTATATAGTTAGTATTAGTAGTAGAACTTCTTAATTTCTTCTAGTATAGATTAGTCGAATTCGTGTCTAGCAGTAGTAAGCATCTTGTAGAGTCTCTCTATACAAGGGTGTCCAAAGCGTCGATGTAGGCGTCGGAGTTCTATTTTTATAAAGTACGAGATTGCTTTGTTTTGGCCTGTATTAAAGAATAGGTGTCCCCTTTTCTATACGACGGATACAGTTAAACCATTTTTTTATATAATAACGTTAAGGATATTATTATAGTAGGCTCCTAGCCTATTAGCGTCTGCTAGGGATAGTAGGAATAGTATAAGGGTATTAAAAATATAGTAGGTAACTTTACTAACTAGGTTCTCTATTTATGTAGTCTCTAGTAAACTCTATAAGTTCTAGCCTCTAAAGGAAATATTTATTACTTTTAGAATCTAATTTATCTTTATATAAGAATTCTCCCTTAGGTATACTTCTAATTAAAACTTATTAATAGTAGATATTTTTACTACGCCTATATCTTAAAGTTCTCCTTAGTACTTTATATAGTATTAATCCTTAATAATAAACTAGTCTATATATTAGTTCGTATTTTTACTATAGATGTCTTTACTGGTTGTGCGGTGTAGGTAAGTAGCTATTATAAGGAAATATATAGTTTCTTTACTATAATTATTAATATTAGAGTTATTATCTTTATCTATAAGGTTATTAGCCTTGCTATTAGAATATCATTTATATTCCGCTATATAAGTTAAGATTTTTATATAGACCAGCGTGTAGTTATATCTCTTTTTATATAAAGAAATATATTATTATTTAGCTTTTAATATCTTTATATAAGAATAGTTTAAGGACTAATATCCTTCCTTTTTACACATAAAGTACTTCTTCCCTCTTATGCTATTATCCCTTTTATGTTGTGCGTTTTGTGGTCGTGCGTATAATAGGCCTAAGCTCTAGTACGGCATTTCATGCCTATTATCGTACGTAGGTCGAGAGGGTATACGGGCAGTAGTTATGTATTATTTATTAGTATAGTATATTCTATGCGTATTTTATACGTACTAGTCAGCTTACCTATCTATTATAATCTATAGTACTATTTAAAGGTCTCTAAATAGTACTTTACACGTAGGTTTAATAAAAAAATATATAGTTTATTTAGGTTTTAATTACCCTCTATATACTTATATAACTACTATGTATAGTTATACTTCGCCCTTAAATAATAGTCCTATAGCCCTTTATTTGAGGGTTAGTCTATTAAGTATTATATTAAGGACTTTATATAAGGACTTATTAGGGTTCTCGTGTTTATATTATGCGAAAGTTATAATTATCTAGTCTATTTAATACTAATTATAGTTAACTATAGTGTTAAAGTGCCTATTAATTTAATTGTATAAAGTCTTTTAGGTTTATCTAGATTTAATATTATAAATATAGTAGGCACTCGCACGGCCTTCTAGTATATCTAGGAAAAGGGCTAAATACTAGCTTTCTAAAATGTCTAGTTATACGCAGAGCTTAATAAAGATCTAGGCTGTATTATATAAAATATTATATAACTAACTAGAGTAGTTATTCTCCTTCTTCTAGGTCTTCTAGAATTACACGATCTTATTTAGTAGTATTTTTTTTATTTAGTACTTCGTAAGCGGGTGGTAGATTATATATTTATTAAAATAGTATAATTTATTTTTATATTAATATTTTATATAATTATAAAACTGCTCTTGCAAACTACTACTATAGTTATAGTTAAGGCCTTAGACTTCTATATATATCCTGTTTATGCGGGGGAGTATGGAGTGTTTCCTGTCTATGTAGATAGGTGTATTCCGTGGTGTGTTCCCTCTGGTGCCCATCTTACTAGTCTTATAAAGACAGGTTGTATAGAGCTCTCTGCGTAGAGGTTGCGTGTGCCCTTAGGGTAGAAGTCGTGGTGGTTTATGGCGTTGGCTCGTACGTACGTTGTTCTCGTTCGATAGTTTGTACGTGTGGAGTTCCTAACAAAGTAGTACCTTTAGGTCCCTGTATAGTGTAGAGTCCTTGTACGATAGTGTAGAGCTTCTATACCTAGTTATCACGGTCTAAGCTAGGTGTAATTATAGTAATTCCCTTATCTATAAGGAGTATATAAAATTCCCTTTTAACTACGCGCGAGAGGTTACTAAATTATTTATATAATTAATATAAAAAATTTATTTTATAGTAAATAAAAAAGTCTTTTTTCTTTAGCATGTTACACGTAGCTTTATAAAGGCTAAAATAGCGTACAATATAAGCTTTTTTTTATTTAATATTTTATTTATAATAAACGTTAGTATAAAGTATTTTAAATTTATATCTCTTCTTAGTGTTCGTACGGGGATACTAGTCTTCTTACTTAGTTTTTAGTATAGCTTGTTCTTCTCCTCTTAAGTTATAGCGTACGAGCTCTGTGCGGAGTTCTGTATAGTAGTATATATTTCTTAAGTTCTATTCTATATATTAGGCTAGTTAGTGTATTAGGCTTAAGCTCGGATGCTTAGTGTTATTATAGTTACGTTATATTATATTATATAACGTAGTTATTATTAAGGTAATATATTAGGTTTATATTATATAGTATATCTTTTATTATTATATAATACGTACTATTTTCTTTTGTTGCGTGTAGTACGTCCTTAGTAGGTAAAGTAAGTGTTGTATTATATAAGGCGCAAGTTAATCTTTAAAGCTTTTAAATTTTTTTAATACTTTAGTAATAAAATAGAGCCTATACTTTTTATATATGTAGTTTTTATCTTTACTTTTACTAATTTATAATTAACTCTCTAGGCGGGTGAGGCGTAAAGATAATTAATTACTAATTAGTGTTAAATAGGCTATACTAAGCTAAGCATATCGCGATATAATAAGGCTAGATAGTTATACGATAGTACGGGTGAGAAAAGGGTCTAGTATTTAAGTCTTATCTATCTTGTCTACGTACGGGGGAAAGAGGGTTATAAGGATTAATGTTCGCGCACGGTGCCTGTGGCCTGTGCCTTTGTCTGTGCGGTATTACATAACTATTATTACCTGTCTTAAGACATTATATTAGGTAGCTGTCTGTACTGCATACGGACAGGTTCTATATTAGAGACTTTATCTTTATTTAATTTTTATAATATAAGTATTAGTGCTTATAGCGTAGCTATTATTACTTAGATAATCTAAGCTTTTTTACTCTTAGTTTTATAATTTCTTATGCAGTTATGTCTAAAGTAACCTTATTTACTACACCCTAGGCAAGTTTTCTTATCTAGGCGTTGTTTTTACTTTTTATTTATTAGCCTGTCATTATAGTTTTTTTACCTTTTTTTTAGCTTCTTTTCTTGTGCTTTGTTAGCTATTATAACGTCCCTATTATAGTCTTCTCGTGATTTCCAGCTTTTCTTAGTGTTAGGTTATACTTACCTACTTTTACGTTTTTTAAGTTATTATTCGTGCAAGCAGTTATCTACTTAGATAAATAGCTTAATTATTTTTTTTGGCTTTTACGTTAGTTATAGTAGATTAGTTCGTCCTTTACTATTTCCTTTAACCTGTTATAATAAGCTACTTAAAAGGGGACGTTATCCTAGTTAATTCTTACCTATAGTTATCTAAATATTATAGTATACTTACTAGTAGGTCCTTATTATTTAAGTTATTATATTTACTTTTCTGTTTGTTGCGCTTTATTAAATTTTTTAAACATGATTTTAATTTGTTTATTAAAAATTTTCTAAGACGTAAAGATCTTTATTATTTTCTCATCCTATTTCTTTAGTTATTCTTCGTACTCTAGATAATTATTTATAATAGGACCTAACTACTTTACTAGTTCTCCTTTCATGTACCTGCTTGCTACAAGAATCTTTACTTAGTCTATTTTAATTATCTATTTATTAAATTAGTAATACAGGTCTATATTTATAAGGAATAGTTTTAGGGTGCCTTTTATTCTATTAAAGACTTCTACGATCTTAAAGTTAATCTTAGTTACTAGTAGTGTTAAGGCTACTAATGTCTCTACTAAAGCCTGCTTTTATAAATAATTTATAAGTTACGCAACCTAATTTTTAAGCTATTAAATCTTATTAGCCTAAGTAGCTAATACAATAGCTATGTTTATTATAGTGCTAAAAGCTGTGCTTGCTGTAGCTAGTCTAGACACTACTAAGCTAGATAGTGTCGCCATATTATCTTGGACCTTTAGGTAGTTAAAGTGTTACAGGACGGTTTACTTACCTAAGTCTAAGCTAGGTTAGGGGAGGATAGGTCTAGAGTAATAGGCCTTATAGATATATTTAGTAGTTAGAAGCTTAAAATAATAATACTAAGGTGTGTAAATAATCTAATTCTATAATAAACTATAAAATAACTAACGAGGAGATTTACTACTCTATTATAAAAAATATACTTATAGTATATTAAGTTAACTACAAAGAGTAGGAAAAGTATAAAGAAATTATTAAAATATACACTATTTATTCTAGTCCTTACTATTATTAGAATTATTATTATAGTTTTACTAAGACCTTAAGGTTCCTAGAACCCTTAAGGTCCTATAGGATCTTACATTATGCGGGACCTTATTATATAACTACTAACCTAAACTGCCTCGTGCTTCCTTGTATTCCTTCGCCTTTGTAATTCCGCTAATAATAACTTTCTTAGCGTAATTGTCTGGTTCTATTGTTCCTGTAAAATTCGTGATCGTAACAGTGGAGTACGTTAGCTAATATTTTACTAGCTAAGTAATACTGTGACCTTATAAGCTAAAATTAGGCTATAAATTTTATTAAATACTAATTAGAACTCTAAGTTAAGTTTAATTAAAATTAAAATTATAAAAGAGCCCTTTATAAGGAACTTAGTATATAAAAAGGTATACTATTAGTCATTATTAACTATTTATTATTATTAGATATAAGAGCTATAACTCGCTTAAGTTTTAATAATACTATAAGGATAATAAGAATATTACTTGTTATATGCATTTATATCCGTCTCACCTCTTATAGCTACTAGATATAGGGTGTTTCTTGCTATTAAAGAAGGCGTATAGACCCTAAGCTAAGAGTCTAATACGTAACTATATTATATATATTATTAAAATTAGATTTTTATTTTACTTTATTACTACATTTAACGCTACAATACTTTAAAGTAATATTTAAGAAAACTTTAAAGGCGCTAGCCCTATTTCTTTTAATCTAAAAGGAGTAATATTAAAACTTAATGTCTGTTTACGTACGCCTTTGCCTTTCACTATATGCGATAGTATATAGTAGTTATAAATGCCTAGTAATATTTTAAAACTAGAGTTATAATTAACGGTAATAAAGGAGAGGACTTAAGGATACCTAAATAGTTTCCTAACAAGTCTAGTTATGGCCTTTAAAAAGATAATAAAAGACGTAATAATAGTAGCGTATAAGCTAGTGTTAGCGTAAAAGCAAATTACTAAGTTTTAAGCTCCTAATAAGGCTATTACGCGATAGAAATTATATAAAAGAAAGTAACTATAGTAAGAAGGAGTTTTTATAGCTACTAATAGTTAGTAACTAGCTATTTTAAAGGACTTTACGATGCGTAGTAATAATAAAAAAAATGATACGCGTTAATAAAGGTAAAATAACTTAATAGCACTGCCAATACCATCGTAAGACTAGGTATAATATACGCACGTATTAAAAAAAAGTAAAAGTAAATTCTAAGTAAATTAGCTTATTACGATTTTTTTTTCTGTTTATGCGTGTTCTATACTATTATATAGAGTACTAATTTTTTGCTATAGCGTTCTTTTATAATACTAAAACACTTAGTTAAATTAATGAATTAAGCTAATCGAGCCTCTATAGTAATGTAATTAATTTAATTCACTGCTCCGTTTGCGCTAATTAAGCCAAATCAAGCCGACGTTGCTAAGTTGATTGACTTAATTGTTGACAATTTTGGCGCCCACGTTGTCGGTCCTGGCCTGCTCATTCAAAGGGAGGTCCAGCTGGGCACCGCGCCGGCTCCCTACTACAAGGCCGGCTGGACTCAGAGCGATACTCCAAAGATATCTTACGTTCAAGCTTAAGTAGAACATGTCTAGGTCTTTGGGTGGACAAATGATCTTAGTATCGTGGGTTGTGTATATTCAGGAGCATGTATGCTTAGGGCTATATAGATGGGGGTTTAGAGTGATTGGTTCGGATCATTGATCATCGGGGCCAAGGAGTTACGGAATAATGCAGAGTTGATTGGTGCGCTATGTTCCTATGCTCAATTCGTGTTTGAAATAAGTATGGTTGTGTGCTCTTGTTCTCTCAGGATCCATCAAGCAAAAGCCGTTTAGATGGTGCGTACTTCATTGAGTACTACCAGGCTATCGCTTCTAATGCACAGATAACGGCTTTCAGCCTACGCACATGTTACTAAGTTGGTTTTTCTACTTTACTGCTACATGTGCCGTACCCACTCATTCGTTATCCCGGGAACAGCCTTGAGTACTATTAGGGTGTCGCGTACCATGCACGAACAATTCTTTCAAATGTACCGCTATAGAGCTCTTACCCAAAGCACGCGTTGTCAACAATAGTTATGTCACCCGTCCTTACACCTACCCGAGATGTTCAGTGCCAAATTTTACGTACTAAATCGCCACCAGCAGAAGTAAAAAAACACTTCGGTCTCCCTATCTTCACTGTGCAATCCAGCGATTTTTGGTCAAGGATCGTATAGGTAAGCGAAGAGCATCTTAGAAGAATGCAGAGTTGATTGATACATTCCACGCCATATGCACCGTATTTACGATCTATTTCTCGCAGGATCTATGATACAGCAGCCTTTAGGAGAACAGACTAATCGTCGAGTACCACCAGGTTGGTGTGTAAGTACAAGGAATCAGCCATCGCTTGTATGGGTTTTTTTCGCTTCGTAATGGGCGACTGAAGTTGTGGGACGAATCATCAAGTTGAGTTGCTAGCCTTGTTGAGCAATCGCGCCGCTGCGAGGCGTACCAAGAACCACTCGAACCACCTTATTAGCTATAAATATACTTTATGACCGCATGATCTATAATACAGCATCTATTCAATGAAACCACCACTACTTATGGTATCCCACGCTACCATATAATTACTTTGTTACTTAGTACACGCTCGCCATGACGTTCACCGCCTCCCATCACACGTTATTCCAGGGCTCCTCATCCTTCTCCTTCATGATTCTATGCC
Organism: Bimuria novae-zelandiae CBS 107.79; assembly: GCA_010015655.1. Lineage (NCBI taxonomy): Eukaryota > Fungi > Ascomycota > Dothideomycetes > Pleosporales > Didymosphaeriaceae > Bimuria > Bimuria novae-zelandiae. The sequence goes on from ML976813.1 coordinate 28,908, forward strand.
TCAACTGCGATCCCTCAAAAATCCGCTCAAAGTCCTCATACTTCTCATACGTGACCCAATCCGAACCCCACGTCAGATAGAAACAGATTTCAACGAGCTTTGGCGTCCTCGTCGCGGCTGTCTTGGTAATCTAAGCTCGAAGCTTCGCTATCTCGCTTTCTGGATCGTAACTGAAGTTTGGAATCTAATCTTCGTCCGTGACTGTCATAACCTTAACATTAGGAGGCATGCTGTCTTCTAATCGTCTTGATTCGTTCTCATCGTATTCCCAGTCCGGAAGGAGGAGTGTCAAAGGGGCCTTGAATCGCTTGATGTTGGCGAAGCTGTCCAAACCGTTCAGGGATCCTCGAACTTTGATGTACCTCCGTTCGATGTCATGAAAACCGGGAGTGTTGATGCAATTGATGGTGAGATCCTCGAGTGTATCCTGGCAGGGTTTCATGGCTTCAACGAATCTGCCGAGGTCGATCGTGTCGGTGTTCAACGGATCGATGTCAGGTATGTGTTTCCACTCCCAGTTTAGCTTCTTGAGGTTCGAGGTTCTTTCCAGGATCTACGCCAAGAACTCGACGTTGACAAATGACAGAGACAGCGAGGTGAGGTGAGACACATCGGGCAAGCCTGCTGGCCAGGTGAATGGGAACGAGCTGGGGTTTAGGCACCAGCCCGAAAGGCTACGCATTGACGGAAGACTGAGCAGTGCCATCACATCTCTGGGGTTCGAAAATTCCCGATTGCGCCCAGGGTCGTTTTCTAGTGGGCTAGGGAAAAAGACATCCTGGAGGTTTTAGAAGCGAGAAAGACCGTGATTTGATGTGTCAAAGGCGGCAGATTGGAGCATTTTGCTAAGGAATTGGTTTTCGCCCTCGGTCTTTGGTGGGGTTCTGCCATTATCGAGACCTTCAAGATCCGCTAGGACAACTGCGTATCCGACGCGAAAAGTTGCAAGGTTGGACAGTTTAGACAGCAGCAATGCGACACAGGCGTTCAGATTGCCTGCGCGCAGTTTCTCTATCCAGAGATCGGCATACGACAGGCCAGAACCTGCGATGAATGAGAAGAATTTGGGCATGCCATCTCCGTCTGTCGGCTGTGGTGGAGACGCCTTTGGTGTCCGCCGCTGATGATCATAGGGATCTTGGAAAAGCCTCTGAATTTCGGGTTCACCATCGCGCAAACGCACAGATTTGATACAGGTCGCTAGCTCAGGCTTCTTGAAAATACTTCAACAAAGGTGTATCAGAGGACGAAGGTTGTCTGGAAGGATGATAAACTCGATTCGAGAATCGAGCAATGGAGTTGCCGCTGCGTGTACCTTTTTGCTCGTGAGGCTCATCGCGGCAAGGTCACAAGTCGAGACCTGCTTGAGGATGGAGTCTGTGAGTTCCCTTGGACAGGCATGGAGAGATGCCATGTTGAAGAGATCGATAGAGATGTAGGTGGAGAGAAGACGATGATATAATGCGCCAGGTGTTTCTGCGTGGGTGTAGGGAAGACCGTGCCACACTGTTACAATGGGTGAAAAAAGTGGACTATCGCTCACGTGAAATTCCTTAGCTAAACACCGAAAATTTCAGCTATATCGTGAATATACCATCAAAGTAGCTTTTAAGCAGCAATATACTAGGTATAAAAATATTTAAATTATGCTATAAAGTTATTATTATAATTAGCTTTTTTACAAGCTCTAGCCCACATCAAGAAAGTAATTAGGTTAAAGCTAATAAGCTATATATTACCTTATTATCTTACATTCTTATTTAATAGCTTATATAAATACTATTATATTGTTTTTGGCTTATTTTAACGTTCTCTTTACTTTATAGTTTTTTTTTTTTTTTTTTTTTTTTTTTACTTTAAAGCCTACTAAAATAGCGCATATTTAGGTATAAATTAGGATATTCAAAAAGAATAAAGTAAAGGGTACATCCTTATTTTTAATTTTAGGTGCGTAATATTCCAGACTTAGGCTATAAAGGCAAACGTTAATTTACAATAAAAATATTAAAGTATAAAAGGTATTACCACGTATAGCTTTATAATAAGGAAAAATAACATCTTTAAGCACGTATTTAGCTTACTAAATTTTATTTATACCTTTTCTAGTATTATATATAAAGTCCTTATATTTGAAGAACTTATTAAGAGTAATAAATTTTTTATAACTGGCTTGAAGGGCTCCTCCCACTTTAATAGTAGCTTAATTAGTTGCCTTACTATAGTACAAAATATTATAATGAATTTTATAAAGAGCGCTCCTCTCCTAGGTGCTAGCAATATTTATATAAACCCACTTATTATTAATTAATTTATACGCTCTTTTATTAATTTTATATGCACGTTTAAGTATGTCCTTATAATTATCCTCTTTCTTTACTAATTATACTAAATATAGGCATTTTAAACTATTAAAGATAGTATTAGTAGACGTAGCAGCGCAGATTATAAGGCTAAAAGAGGATAAGTAATATAAAAGGACGTATTTATTAGTTAGAGCGCTATGTACCACTTAAATATTGTCTTTTAAATATACTACTTACCTCCGCGAAAATTTCTGCCTCTAATTAATTTATTAGTGTTATTATAGTAAATAAATAAAAGCTTAGGAGTGAATCGCGTATAGGTAGTACAAATCTAAGTAATATAGTAATTTTAATTATATATATTATTATTATTATTAAGATTAGACTTCTTCAGACGTATACCTTATATAATAACGTAATTATAGTTAGGCTTTGTAAATGGGTTGGGTCGCGAGGGCCACAGTTGGGTCTGATTAAGCAGAATATAAAAATTCTAAGCTTTAAACTCTCTATAACTTTATAAATAGAGGATTTATACTAATTCAATTTTAGTACAAAGTATATATATATATATATATTAATAGTAATATATTAAACTTTAAGAAATTTATATAGTATACTAAGTCTTGCATCCTAAAAAAAGACGTAAAATATTACTAAAAAGACAATTTCTCTCTAACATAAATATAAAATATAGGTTTTTTAGAGTAATATAACTTATATAAATATACACTATATATTAAAATTGCATAAGAATAGCTCTTATATTTATTAAGTTATAGAGAGTTTAAAGTTTAGAAGTTTAGTGTTCTACTTAGTTCGACCCAACTGTGGCCCTTGCGATCCAACCCATTTATAAAGCCTAATTATAGTTATAATTGCGGTACTTATATGTAATTTTAGCTAGTATAAGATAGCTTACTATAATTTTAATTTTTTAAAGACGTAGCAGGTTAATTCTTTAATATTATACGTACTAAATTATATAATTATATTATATATTTAAGTACTAAGCGTACTATCGTTACGTATTTTACATTTATCTTTAAAGGGACTAATATAGGTAGCATAGACTGTAGCTAGTAAATTATTAGGTAAGGACTTAAGCAAGGCGTCCGTATAAGCCATATTAACCTTTTTAAAGACTTTTTATAGTATTAAAATACTTAAACCTATCGCGCTAGTAATATAGGCGTATTTAGAATTAGAGAGCTTGCGTAGGGCTATAATAGTACCTTTCTAAGCCTCTGTAAGGTGCGAGAGTCGTGCGGGCGGCCGCTAGTGCGTTGAGGTGGCATAATGGGTGTTGTTGGCGAAAAAAATCGATATATACGAGGTGGTGATAGAGTCCTGGTGTTGAGTTTGGAGCTGAGGCACGGACCAGGTGTCCTTATCGATAAGACATCTAGCGCCTTGGCAGCTCACGTGAGCGATAGTCCACTTTTTTCGCCCATTGTAACTCAGGGTTCGCTCACGCTCGACTCAGGTTAAAGCAGTGGCTGCTCAGGTTGGCAGCTGTAACTAGGACCAGTCGTGTGAGAGATGTTTGACTGTCTCTATGGGTAGGTAGTAAACTATCTCTAATATAAGCTCGCTATTTATATAGTTAACTCTTTAAGGTTAATATACTAATATTATCTTTACTAATTTTACCTACTAAATTATAACTTATAAACATATTATCTACTCGTCTTTAATAGGTAGAACTTTTCTTTATAACTTAGTTATTAAAGTAATTAAAGTAGTTATAGCCTTTAGTAATAAGTCTTCTCTATTATAGCTTAACTACTAGAGTAAGATTTTTAGCGTATCCTCCTTACTCTATAAGGACGTCTTAGCCTTATCTTATTTTTAGCCTAGCTTACGTCACTTATGAACTACTGGTATTCTTTAAGAATTTTATCGTAGTTTATAAAATTCCTAATTTTTTCTTAGGTAGTATCCTTATCTAACTACCCTAACTATTTAATATAGTATTAGATACCTCTTATTAAAGTTTTATAATAAAGGATACACTCTACTTTATAATCGTTATTATTATTATAGTCTAGAACGTTAATGGACCCTAGTTAGGAGTTCTTTAACTTAGGGAGTAAACGCTACGGCACTAATAACAAGATATAAAATATAAAGTATATTTCTAGTATTAAATATAGTAATTTAAGTTAGTGGGCTAACTTATTAACCGTTTGAAAAAATTAGAAAAGCCTTAGATAATAACTATTAAACTTATTTAATAGCTGTATTAAAGTTATATTCTTGCGATTAAGGAAAACCTTATTATTAAGGATAAAGTAGATTAGATCGCGCATTTTATTATATTAGCGCTAGTATTCTTTTTGTACGCGGCGCAAGTTTATAGCTATAAACTTTTATTTTTATTCTTATAATAACCTGCTAATGCAGGTTCGCTTACTATTTATTACTATTATAGTTATTTTATATTAAGGGGCTAGGTTTCCGTAGGCAGTGTTTATATAGTACCCTATTAAAGGCTATTAACTTGATACTAAAGCCTAATTTAATACGTAATAGTCTTAATATACGGTATTATTTTAAGTCAAACTCATATTTTAGTCACGGTATATATAAATCTATAGATATAACTCGACCTTCTAATTCTAATACTCTATCTAGCTATTAATAGATGCTTTTAAATCTTTAAATAGTAGCAAATATTAGACTAGAATTAGCTTATAAAAATAAATCCTCCATGTATTATAGGAGTGACAAGCGTCCCCGACAAGCGTCCCCATGTAAAGAAATATTTATATTAAAAAGTAATTATCTTTTTTATAGGAGGGTACTAGAGGTACTTTATAAATTCATCTGTAAGAACTAGAACGTCGTTGTATTAGTTCCTTAGTTATTTATACACTTTAGAAGGTCTATTATAAAGTCTAGAGAGAAGTGCTTCAAGGGCTTAAAGGCTAATATGAGTAGTTTTAGTAACCCTATTATATTATAGTATTAAACCTTATTTAATTAATAAATAGGATAGTTTTTAATATTTTTTTTTACGTCTTTGCGAAGTTATTTTTAAGAGAACTTTTATCTAATTACTTTTATAGTCCTTGCCACGCTATAGCACTCTTATATTAAATTTTTATAATACTACGTAAGTATTGCTTTTCGTAAGATAATATTATTAGGGATTTACACTTTCCCTACCCTGTGAAGGACTCTACTAGTGTTAACTAACTAACTTAGTAAGCCTTTTATTACTTCGCTCTCTTCGTAGTGCGCTAGCGCCTAATACGCAGGATAGGCTATATTTTATAATTAAAACTCTTTAATGTACTTAAAAAGGAGATGAAGCACTATTAATGTAAATATAGTATCTTTAAATGCTATTCTACGCGCCTACATATATAACAAAGTAGCTGCTATATAAGGGGTCTTACCTATTAATGCTTTAGCCTATTATTTAGGGAATATAGGTCTGCTATTATAAGTTTACACTTATATAGTATTAAAGAAATTAAGGTATAAGGAGTATTCTTAGCTTATAAAGCCTTTACTACTTACTAATAGTAGCATATTACGTAACAGACATAATATAAATATCTTATATTACAGGCGTCTTTTTCAACGGTTACTAGAAATTTTTAAATTTTATTTTAAAATAGATTTTACCTCGCTCACTTAGTTTAGCTTCTCGCTACTTTACACTCTAAGCTCTTATTATTTAAATTAACTATATTTAAGGCTTTTATTAAGGTATTAGTATTATACCTTCGTCTACGCATTGCCTAATATTTAGTGAAAAATCTTTTATTTAGTTAGGTCTTTTAATAAAGTATTTACTAGATTATTTACCCCTAGCTTATATTTAATTTTAAAGCTAAACCTAGCCAACTCCTCAGCCTAGTTGAATTATTTAAAGGAATACGGACTTTATTATTATAAAATAATTTGAAATATTATATTTAAAAGGTATATAAATTATAACTAGGACGTAGGTAGCGTAGTGCTATAACTATTTTAATGCGGATATAATAGCGTATATATCCTTATTATAAGTAGGCTAGTTAATTTGTAGGCCCGTCAATTTTCTACTTTGAAAGGAAATAGGCTTTTAGTATCTGTTTAAAGCTATACTAGTATGTAATAATTAGATTAATATAGCTACTATCGCGAAGTCTAAAGTATTAGTAATACAATTATTAACTTTAAGTAAAATTATAATATTACTAGCGCGCCTATAAATTCTTTTTCTTATTAAAGGCTTTTTTAGCGTTTTCTAGCTAATCCTAAGGGAGGTACTAGTTTATTTAATCTTTTTCAGTTTACTTCTTTCCCTTCTTTTTAAGGTCTCTAGTCTTAAGTTTAAGTTTGAGGTAGTTTTGAGCAGGTGTATTAAAAACTTAATAATAAAGCTATAGTTAAAGATAAAGCGCCTATAAAAATTAGTAAAGCCAAAGAAGACTTAAATATTATAATGGCTTTTAGGGTCGAGCTATTTATTTCTTATCTTAATATATACTAGGTTTATAATTACTCCTTTTAGCGTAATAATAAGTTCTAAAAACTTAACTAACTTAATAGGGAATACGCACTTGCTAGACTTACAAAAGATACTGTAATTAAGTAGACTCTTTAGATTTACTTAATATAAGTATTATAATTATTCTAATTTCTTTAAGTATATAATGATATGATTAAGGTAAACTACATAGATACAGTTTAGAAAACTACTTAATACTTATTATATATAGAACTAGAAAGTTGCAAGTGCGTTAGCAAGTCTAAATAGTATAATAAGATATTTAAAGTGCCTATAGTGTGTTTTAAACACTATTTTCCACTTATTACTGTTTTTTATATAAAGCCTATAATAAGCGTCGCATAGACCAACTTTATAAAGATCTTTACTTTAGATAGTCTATTTGGTTTTTACTAAAATCTATTTACTAATAGTATGGTTTTTCTAGCATATATTTTATTTTATGTTAAGTTTTCGGGGCAGCTGGTCCTAGAGGAGACTTGGGTTAGTTCTTAAACAAGCATAATATTAAAGTAGATAAAGTTTATTAATAGCTCGCGTGTATTAATAAAGTTATTAGTGTTAAAAATAAGGCGCGATTATAAACGAATTAACTAGAGCTAGATTATAATCTAAATAATAGGTTAATAAAGTTAGTTAAACACGAAGATAAAAGGTCTATCTTCGACGTTCCTATATATGTCATATCCTATAAATCCTAGAGTCCTATTTGTTTCAAGATCCTATGTGCCAAGATATTTCTGGGACTCCCTATACTTCTGGAACGCGTGACTTGTCACGTGATTTGTGGCTAAGTCAGGAATCTTGGCTTGGGCGCACAGATAAGTACTGATGCCCCGCCACGTGTTATGTTAGGCCTTAATAGATCCTAACATTTTATTATGATTAAAAATATTATTTTTATAGGAACGTATTTAGGTTCCTCTGTAAAACGCTTTTAGGTAGTGTCTAGTAAGAGTATAGCCTATTATAAGAATTTATTGGTTAGGATAGCTATTATCTACTGAGACGTGGCCTTAGGTAGCTAGGAGAGTATAAAGTATACTTTAATACTTTTATAAAGGTATTCTACTATACTCTTAGCCTATTATTTTAGCTACAGTAGTTCTTTATATTAGAAGTACTAAGTATTTTAAATAATATTTTTACTCCTAATAGATATATCTAGTATTATTCTATGGTTAGGCTAAGGGATTTTCGCCATTACCTTAGTTTAAACTTTTATATTTAAAGTTAAAGATGTATTTAGCGTAGGTGTAAAATATAAGCCCTTTTACCTAGCCTAATATTAAAGAGTAGTACTAAGGCATTTATAGATTAAAGGTATTTTATTAACTTATTATAATCTTACTACTTAATGGTACTAGTAGAGAAGTATATCCTAGGGTCTACTACGTAGAGCTATAGATATCCCTAATACTATACTATAACCTTTAAATCCTCTAACTAGAATCTTTCAAGTCTAATAGTCTTATTAACTTCTTAAGAGTCTAATCACAACGTAACTAGATTATATAAATTATTTAATTATAGTTTATTATTACCAATAAATATTATAGTAGGAATTTTATAGTACAATATATAGTACAAGTTCGTCTTAACCGTTACTACGTAGTTAATAAGATTTAATTCCAGACTAATATTATGGAATACTTAAAAAAAGCTTTAGAGTATTACTATTATAAGGCATAATAATATTTACTATAATACGTAAATGTTTCCTACAAGCGTGCTTTCTTAATAATAATTAAAAATGATTTATAAGTAGGGCCTACCTTTTTTTAACTATTATGTAAAGCTTACTTCGAGTTACTTATTATAGTAAGGGTATTACTCCTTTATTTTTAGTGTTATTACTAGTTCTAGAATTATTTAGCTCCCCGTTACTTATAGGTAGAAAACCTCTTAGAGTTAGAGTAACCTTTATTGTCTCTAGATTCTCTCTAGTCCGGCGTCAGAGTGTCTTTACATACGGTGAGGATACTAGACTAGAAACTTTAAGATTATTTTTAGTTAGACTTTTTATATTAGATTATAGTTTATTCGAGGACTATAAAGTAGTTTTTCTTTAATTAAAAGCTTTAATGCACGTAGGTTTATATACCTCTAATACTTTTTTTTATAATAAACTTAAGGTTTTATTTAAACGTAACCTAAGTTTTATTTTTTTTCAATACTATAAGTCGTTAAACCTCTTATCATAATAACTCTAAGACCTTTACCTATATAAACACAATCTTTATTTTTTATCATTAAAGCTATTAGCGTAGAGAAAGAAGCTTTACATTAAAAAATGTTTTTTTACTAAGGTATAGTAAAAAAAGGTTAACTAAGTTGATATCTTACTAACTTAAACTAAAGAATTTTAGGTAATTATTAGACTTAGTTAAAACGTGATTCTAAACTAATACGGCGACTTCTTAGTGTAGATTTAACTACGTTATAACTATACTATTTTCACTTTTTCATTAATAAAGTTATAGTAGATTGTATATTAAATAGTGCTAAAGATCTAATAAGTTTTTAAATTTAAGTTATTAAAAATTTAGACTATATTAAAGGTTGCGTTAATATTATACCGCTACTATTCTATCGCTACTACTTGTAACGGGCAACTCTCTAACCCTAATCTAAGTTAGAAAGAGCCCTTTTAGAGCGCGCTTAGCGTCATGTTTACCTCTTCTTATATAAATTATACCTAATTATATAATAGGATAGCCACAGCTATAAAAGAAAGTATTATACTTTTAGCTAACTCTAACTACTATTAAACGTTATATAACTTCTTCTAGTAGAGCACCATAGTTATAAGCGTGTAAAAGTATTATTTATTTTTAATTACTAATATCCTTAATAAAAAGAGCCACCCCTAAAATACTGAAAAAGTATATCTTGTTTGTATTAGTATTAGGTAAATACTTTACCTCATCGTAAGAGTATTTCTACTGCTTAAGTAGTAACCTTTTATAGTTAAGCTATTTTAAGACTAGGTACTAGCTATAGCCACGCTAAAGTAAGACTACTTAGGGCTTAAACTTCTTACTTTTAGTTAGGGGCTTACTAGGTCAATCTTTAAGTTACTTTATAACTTATTTAAGGCTCTAGTTACTTAATTTTTAACTTATATATATAGAATTAATGCCTTCCCTTAAGCGTGCCGTTTTGTAAGGGGATTCTACATTATTTTTTTAATAACTAGTGTTACAGCTTTTTAGAGTTATTATTATAAGTATTTAAAGACTAAAAGAATATTTGAAATAGCTTTTTAAAGTTTTAATTGCACGCAGGCTCGTTGCTATTATAACTTACTTAAGGGGTGTAGTATAAATATAAGACTTAGCCTAGCCTTAGGTAAGCTCGCTAAGGTCCATGAGTTTACGTAAGATACTTAAGTATATAGTAAGCTTCTTAGCTCGATTTTCCTAAGGGGCAAGGACTGCTTTCCAGCTTACTTTTATTTAATATTTAAGTATAATAATTATTAATTATAGTAGTAAGTCTAAGTAACGCTTAAGCCTCTAATGTTTTTATTAAAGGAGTAATACTTTCTTGATCTATATTAATACTAAAATGTTAGGTTAGGGTTTAGTTAAGTTTAAGATAAGGTTAGATTAAAGTTAGGTTTTTATATAATATAACCTAACCCTAACCCTAACCCACACTACTAGTACTAAAAAATTTGGTTAGGGTTAGGTTAAGGTTAGGTTCTTATATAATATAACCTAATCCTAACCAATCCTGATCCATTTACTAGCCTAAGCCCTTTAGGGTAGCTAGTCCCAAAGCAGGCTAAGATTAATTCTTAGATACTAGTAATATTAAAATAAGTAAGGGGTATTAATAGCTAACGCATATTAACAAGATGTAAGTATTAAAAGTAAGGTAGGTTATAATTAAATTCATAACGGCCTAAGTTAAATTTAAACAATAGATTAATAAATAGGTTAAACACGAGTATATAAAGTCATACTTAACGTTCCTATATATAAGCCTAAGGCTGCTTATAAGAGAGCGCTCTCTCTAGGGCGCTTTTCACAGATCGCTTTCTAGCGAGCGCTCTCTAGCGAGCAGTCACGTAACTCTATAAGCACTAACACCGTAGTTGGCAAGAACAAGGGTGCCCTTACGTGTACGCGCCGTGACTAAGTACAAAATGGTTCGCTATTCCTATCTTAGATTATAGATTCTAATATTATAAATCTTCTTCTTATGCGCAAGCCTAGGTCTCTAGGGACGACTATCCTTAGAGAATACGCTTTTCCTTAATGGGTTAGCGGGGAAGCTTGCGCCGACACATCCTCTATATCTGCTATTTAGATCCACTTAGCGGGTATAGGCACTATTAGACCCTTTTTATATGCGTTTAGCTAGTACTTTCGTGGGGTGCGTTTAGGCTTAAGGCAATAAATATAAACCTTCTTACTTTATATAGCGTAAAACTTAGTAGAAGGTTAATAGTTTATATTCTAGATGTGACGGCCCAGTACACTGGCAGGTCACATGATCCCGCGCCTAAGCGCGACTGCCTTACGCCCCAGAGCGACTGCCTCCCACACCTAGGACGACTACCTGCGCAGATGGGGTCTGAAGGGTTATTCCGTGCCGAATGGCAGCGCACAAAAGCACTGCTGGTTTATGTACATATAGTCTCATCATCTTAGTGTAGCTGAAATAGAGCCAACTTACCTCATCTACTCTTTCGATGAAGAAGCCCGTGCTTGTCCTCACACTAGATAGGGTTACGCTTATTATAAATGCTATTACCTTTAGTATTATTACTACCTATAGTCGTGTTACTACTTGTTATACTAGTAATTTTATTATCTTTTTTTAATATCCTTAGCTTTATTATTAACACTTTTATAAGTGGTAATTGTTTTACTCTTTACTTATTAAATATAGTTTATAAAGCTATCCTATGTTAGGTCCATAGTGCTATTTGTTTTACTACTTTAAAGTAATTATAAGTAATATATGACCTTTAAATATAATTAAAGTAATATTATAATTAAAGTCTAGCCTAGCGCGGAATACAGTGTCTTTTAAAATAAGCTAATTAAACTCTAATAAACTTAGTATTACCTTACTATATTTTACCCTATTTTAGCTTTACTAGAGCCGCATTTTTCTTGTCCGTTACTTTAAATGACTTTTATAGGTTAGTAAATAGTTATAACGCTAACGAGTATAGGCTTTTTATAGAGGCAAATCTTTAGTTCAAAATATATTACTAAGCCTAATTACCGCAGACTTTACGTAGGTACTCCATCTTAGACTACGTAGTAGGGAATAACTTATAAGATTATTAGAATTCTAAATAGGCACTCTCTATCTACATGGCTAGGTTTTTAGTATTAAGATTATTATGTGTACTAATATCGCGCCACTTATTATTAGTGTAATTCTATTATTCTAACACTATTATAGCTTATTACTAATTCTACGACGTAGGGATTCCTTTCTCTCGAAAAGTAGTTTTACTAAAATTACTATTATTAATTAACGTAAATATTACTTATTTGTTTTTTAGCTTTTTAGTGGATTTCTTCTTAGGCTTCTTACTTTTATTAATAGGTTCGCGAATAGTAACTTGCCTACTAGTAATAATCGTGGCGCTAGTATCAAGATCTTTAAGTTTATATATATTTACTATACCTCCTACCCTTATACTATAACGCGTTTGCTATAGTAATAGCTACGCGCCCATGCAAGGCTTACTAATTTATTTACTTTTATATTATAATTATTTTAGTACTATTTTTTAGGGCAGGTTTGTTATTAAGCGTGATATAATTTATGTATAAAGTGTTTTACTTTGTGTGTAACCTATTCCACATGCAAGATATACACCCAGACGGATTACAAATTTTTATTAAGTCTATACTAACTTATAATTAATTTATAATAGCTTAATAAAATGACAGTGAATTTGCTTGGCAAGAAGTAAACCTATAGCTTACCTTATTATGTATTTTTATTAACTAAATTTTGTTAGTGTAACGGACTACTACTACGTATATTACGCCTAAATTTACGTTATATAATAGACGCGCTAGTATCCTCCAACGCGCTAAAATATAACTAAACTGAATAAAGCTTATAAAACTAAAAAGGAAAATAATTATCTGGTACATTTAGACGTTATTAAGTAAGAATACCTTATATTTCCTACGCAGGTTTAAAATATAGTAGATACTTAATTAGCTATACATCACGAAGGCTAAGTTAGTAAAACCTAGCTATTAAGCTTTATTAAACGTATTGCTAATCTTATAATAAGGCTTTATTGTTAGCCTGACTACTTAAAATTGCTGTATAAAGTTCCTACTAGTATAATAGACTAGTTTAAATTATATAGAATATAAAGACGAAGTACGGCATATAGGATAAGAATATATATAACTTTAATAAGTCTAGTTTTATAATAGGCGTAATTTTAATAAGCTAAAAGGTTATTACTAGCTTTAAAAGACGTAAGAGACTAAAGCAGGTATAAGGAGGTGATCGGAAGTAGATATTAATAATACTAAATATTAGTAGCGTAGGGTAAAGGTTTTAGTTTTATTATTTTTTAGGGAAAAATATATCTTATTAATTTGTGTACTAAAGATAACCTGCCATTCTAATAGAAAATTTGTATCTTTAAGAATAGGTAAATAATAAATAAGTTCAAAGTTGCGTAGATTAAGTATTTTAACGCGTATATAAATTTCTATATACGACGCAAATATAGACTACTTATTATAAATAGCTATAAGAGCTATAGCGCTATTACGTTTGACTAGTATTATTAAGATAATAAAATTATTTATTTTTATATACCGCCGTACTTATCGCATATTCTATAGGTACTACATATAAGTTACTTACTATTACTAAAGAAGGCGTACTTACGCTAAGTTAATTAGTTAATATAAAGTCATATTAACTATAGAATTAAAACTAAGGTTTTACTTACGTATATGAACGCGTTAATTAGTAAAAAATAAATACTACAAAATTCTTTTATAGCGCTAATTTAGTATCTTTTAATTTGTATTTAGTATTAATTTAATTAGATACATAATTAAAACCCTTACTACCTCCTGTAATTAAACCTATTTCTTAGTATTTATAAACACCTAGTAATACGCATAAAAATAACGAGTAATCTACCTCAGCATTAAAAAAATTTCCAAAGGCTATTTAAAGCTCCTAAATACAAATAAAAAAATGTTATTATTATTATTATTTATAAAAGGCGCGCAGAAGATAACGCATAGGTTTAAGCTAATAAAATCCTAAATTAAGGAGCGTAAGGAGACAAATATAGATTATATAAAGAAGAAATTACGTAAAAGGATACGTATATAGGCTGGAGGAACACTACTTACTATAGAAAGTCTATAGCTAGTAGCTATAAAAGAGCGTTCTGCGAAGAGGCAGCGCTTATAAGTAAGTAGAAAGAATAGTAGAAAGAGTAGCACGCAGCGCTAAAGGCTTTATAGTAAGTATAATAAGCTAGGATATAACGTGCTAACCTGCTAAAAAGTTATTTTTTAAATTAAATATTACTTTTAGTAGGTTATTCTTAGATAGTATTAATAGTAATAGTTATAATTAAAAAGAATAAGTTAGCAATATTAAGAAAAACCGCGTAACTCGCCCGGGTACGTAGCTCGCATGTGGAATACGTTATATAGAAATACTAAGGTGCCTATATTTTATAACTTTTAATATAAGTTATTAATTTTAGTCCGCGTAGTAGTTTTTATCTAGGTTACTAATAATATTTATTAGTTAGCTACTATTAGATTAGCGTTCAAGATTTTATAGTAATAACAGTATTTAACTACTATATTAAACTGCTCATTAGGGTACGCAGTAATAGCTTCTACTAGCTTATTAGCTAAGAAAATAGTAGAAATAATAGTCTTATTAAAAGCTTTTCTATTAATAACGCAAATAAGTATAAGCTATTTACGCTTACTAACTTATTTTATCTATAATACCTGACTATAATTTAGCCTATAATAGCGACGTTACTTTTTATAGACTTATTTTTTCTTATTAAGAGCTTTTGTGGCTGTGCGAAATTGTACTCGGGATTTACTACCTAAAATATAGTAAGTTAGGCTATCTTTAAAGTAGCTATTAGATTATTTAAGACTTTATCTTTACCTTTTATTTTTAGTAGTATAGAGTAGTATACGCTAAAGCTACTAACATAGTGTATAGTTATATCTTTTTTTCTTTAAGTTATTAATATTATTAGACCCACCTAAAAAATTTCTCTTATAAATATTAGGGCTTTGCGCATTACTAAAATTGCGAAATCGACTTAGTATACTACTAAATGCGTCGCTATTGCGTAGAGTGCTTAGCGAGGCGGTCTTTTTTACTCTTTTAGTTGTTATAGGTGGCAAGCATTTAAACTAGTTATTAGCGTTGCTAGCCTATAGGGTAAACTATATATTTTGCGTGCCAGCGCTATCGCTAGTGATATGGGGTATTTTAGATTTCGCGGCATGCGCTACCTAGGTAGGTTGTGCTATTAAGCTACGACCTAGGCCTAGCCTGCTAGTACTACTAAAAATAGGTATATTACATACTAAGGGTTATAAAATTAACGTCGCTATAAGTAGCGTAAGTAGTATTAAAGTATTATATTATTATGCGCTTAATAAAGTTATTCTTATAAGTGTTATTTTGTAAGCACCTTATTTCTATAGGCGTAATTTAAGATACGTAGATTATATTATAAAGGCTAAGGCTAAGTATGTATTTAATAATTAATAAGATTCTACGTATGAGGGTATATAGAGTCTATAGGTAAGGTGTAATATATATATGCCAAGACACTAGTGGCGGGAGTAGTTGCTAGCGTAAACAGGTAGTCCGTACGTATAGGCATGCATCCAGGGACGTATACATAGGTCCACAATACTTAGTTACTTTACTCTAAACTTATAAGTAGTCTCGCTATTATTACTTACTATATCGGCCTAGTTGCGTGGTATTTTATCGTCCTTATACTAAGAAAGAGGTAATACTAGCTAAGACAGATAATGCAGGATAGAATTATTTTACTAAATAGCTTTTAGCCTATCGCGTCTCCCAATGCTTATAATAATAAAGCTAAGATAATTTCTTACCTATTATAAAGCTAGTCTCGTTATAATTATGGATAGCTTTAGTACGCGCTATAAGGTTAAAGTGGGTCCTAATTATTTATATATCCTTATATAGAGCTCTCTATTAATTATATAGCTAATTAAATCGTATAATACGGTAGTCTATTTACTTAATAAAATTATATTGTTACTTTTTACTAGTCTTGCTAGCGCTTTGCTTAGTAAGTAGCTTATTTACTATATCTCGCATAGCACCTAGCGTGGGCGGAAATCCTTGTAAATCTAGGTTAGGTATATACCTAATAATTACCTCCTCTTCTAGCTTAGTAAGTTTTTTAAATTAGGTTAGCAATCACGTTGTATGGTAATTTATACATATTATCTACGTAGTATACTTTAATAAACGTTATATATTACTATAGTACGTTATTTACTTTATATTTGGTCTTAATTAATAGCTAAGATAGCTATAAAGTTACCTACTTCACTATAAAATATTTAAACTACTTTACTATAAAGTATTTAAATGGAAGGTAGTTAAGCTATTATTATTATAAGATAACGCGTTATGAAAAGTTTAGTGGAATAACCGCTTACTTACACTAACCACTCGCTTACTAAATACGTTACGTTTTTTTTTAAATATTATAACTTATATATATTTTTTTTATATAGCGCGTTGGAGATATCGTATTATCTTTTTCCTCTTATTTAAAGCTTTTTTTATATATCTAAAAAGTATATTAACGCTATTAGGCAGCCCGTGTAGTAGATTTAGTTAATTTTATATTATTATACCCCGCGTGCCTGCTAACGTTACTACTAAGAAGATTAAATCGTATAATATTACCTAGTTAATATAGAACTTCAAAAGCTTTGTCTCTTACTATGATAAATAAAATATTATAGAATGAGCGCCCGCACCTTTCTTAAATAAATTTAATAATATACAAGTACCCTAGGGTATTCATTTAGTATTACGGTTAATATTATATACCTTTATAAAATACTTAGTAATATAGGCGGTGCTAGAGTTAATATTAAAAAAGAAAGCCTTCTTAATAATTCTACTAATTCTTAGATGGATAACATTTACTCTACATTACTATATAGATCTAGATCTATAGTTACTTAGAAACTTAAATTTATACTACACGCGATAACTAGCCTGCGCGCCTATCAGCTTGGTCTTGCTACACTATAGATTATTTTAATTAATATCTATCTCCCTCCCTAAATTATAGCCTATATAATACACTTATAAATAGTTAATTAATAGTAACAACGAGCGCGATAAGCTTACTAAGATAAGGGGCTTATAGGTGGTAAAGGCGTGATACGGCGCTAGGGTGGAGGGCTAGGACGCCTGCTAACTGTAACGGCTAGCAAGATGGAGTCTCGCGGCTGGTAGATTGGCGCTATGTACAAAGACTCAAAGCTAAAGAAGAGAAAAGAAACATGAAGACTAATCGCGGCAGGTTAAGTGCTGGCCTAGCGCGGCTACTACTATCGCAGTGCTGTAGCTGCTATCCTTGCGGAAGCAAGCGCTATCCCATACCTCCCGCCTTCCTCTATCGCCATTGTGACGATACGACCACAGCAGGACCTACAATCGTCACGCTAACCGCAGGGCCTATAAGGCAACCTAGCTAGTAATTAATATATTAATTTTAATAGATGTCGCGGGAATTATCCCTTGTAGGTACCCTGATCGGAAGGATTAGGTAGAACGGGCAAACATAACACTAAATGCTTAGTATAAATGCTGTTCTTACAGTAACTATTTATATATTACTAATTAATTAATTTGATCTCTAAACTATATACTATCTAGCTTATTTTATCCTCTATAATTATAAGCCTAGTATTTTAAAAATATAGGATAATTCTCTTTGCGTAATTAATTATTAGATAAATTATTTAGATACTTTAATCTATCTAAACACTTCTTGCGTTACTCTATTCTTGCATAATAGAGCGCACATTGTTTCTCCCACGAGCATCTCGAGTAGAGTATATAGAGCTCCTCTATAAGCTCCTTCCTCTCTCGTCTTCTATTATACTAGACCTCCTTTGCCCTTAGCAGTGGGCTGGGATTTATAATAAGCTTAAAAGAGCGCTTTCCTTAAATCTATAAAAAACTCTACTCTTCTAGTAAGTATAGTGCGCCTAACTAATTAAAAAATCTAGCTAGCATAGTTTATATAGCTTAAGATTTTGGCTATGTATTAAGGCATTTAGAATTGCGTTAATTTAAATATTCTAATTATTAATAATTTTATAGTAATAACTTTTAAGCTCCTAGAACTTCTAGAGCTCTTAGAATTAGTTTAATAATAAATATAATAACTTAAATAAGCTTAATAAAGAATAGCCTAGGAGAGCAGCACGTTATAGTGCATTTTAAAATAGAAAATCTCCGAAAGAGCGTAGGAAGGATTGTGCTAATTACTAAAATAAAGCCTTACGCTAATACTAGTCAAAGGTAGGCAACTATAAGGCGCGCTTACCTAAGTATTCTACTAGAATATAGTAAGTATAGAATATATTGAATTAAGTAGTTAGGACTATTAATGCATAGCTCCTAACACTTGTTATAATAAGCGTTAGCGACTACGAAAGTTCTACCTTATAAATAATTATATAATACCTTAAAGGGGAGCTCGCCTTATTAAATATAATAATATTTAATTAAATTTAATAAAAATGCTATATCCTGCTTAAACAAGCTCGCTAAGAAAGAATAAATCTAAAATAATAGTATAAGGAGTAGAGTGCTCTTTATATACTCACCTCGCAGTATAGGATTTTAGAGATTAAAAGAGAAATCGCGGTAACTAACTTTTTAAGCGCTATAGTAAATAAGTTAGCTTCTAAATAGGCTTAAATCTACCATACTAATAATAAATTATAGTAGATTTTAGGTAAGCCCCCGCTTATCCTAAAGAAGGTTAGTAAGATCTTTTTAGCTTGCCTTAATATATAAGCTTTAAGCGTAGACTCTAAACTAGTAATTTTTATAACGCTTAGCGGACAGAGCGCTCTTAAATCTAGTAATAAAACTAAAGAAGTACTATAGCTAAGTAAGCTAAAAGGCTACTTATATAAAAAAGAATTACACTGCTAGCTACCTTAGGCTTATAAGAGCCTTAGGACTATAGTAATAAGCTTATCTTTAGGTAGAGCTATTACACTTTTTAAAAAAGATAAAGATAAAATTTTTACTTATTTTATACTCCCTAAGCACGCTAAGGTGCGCGTAATAATTACTAAAAAGTAAGATGAAAACCATTTACTATAACTAAGTATATTATTTAAGTTAATGCTCGTGCCAGGCACCTCTTAAAATTTTTAAAAATTAAGATAGTTAAAGCTAGTATAGCTTTTTATTTAATACTTAAAAAAGGCACTAGAGTAATTAAGGCGCATTTTAAAAAGTTAAATAAAATATATGCTAATCTCACACACTTGGAGGTTATAATAAAAAAGAACATTTATAAAAATATTATTTCTAAAGCTTATCTACGCAATAAGGGCGTCTAGTATCTTAATTTTAATAATACGCTTCGTGTGGGAATACTTAAGTATAGTATTATACTAGCTACGCTCTATCGCGAGCATAACCTTACTTTTATTAAATATAAGCCTCTTAACTACTATACTATAGTTATAAGTATACTTTTTACTTATCGTAAGATCGCTAGCTCCTATGTTACGCACTTTAAGATAGACACTTTAGATATTTAGTACTAAAGAGTAGGCCACCTTAAAAGAAACGCTTTAGAAGCTTTTATTAAAAAAGTAAAAACGTAAGAATATAAGGTATTCTAAAAAGATAATATAAGCACTACGCTATTACACACGCGTCTTAGGTAGTATCTAAAAGGCTAAAGGAGCGCTTGCTATAACTATACTTTTAAATTTCCTAGGATCTGTTTAACTACCTGTTAAGAAGGCTTAAAGAGTGCTAGGTAATAATTCTAAGGTATAACTATAATAAAAAGCTACATGCATTTTACTTATATAATAAGTCTACTACGCAGATCCTTAACACCTAGAAGAGCTTTACTAAGCATATTTAAACGTGCTATAAGCTTAAGATCGTTATAATCTTTTAAGATAATAATATAGTAATATAACCTCTAAAAGGCAAAGGGTGCTTTAAAATATAAAGTAAAGAATATAGTATTAAAGTAAAAATAACGCCTTTATTTACCTATAAGCTTAATAGTAGAGTAGAACGCGCTAGGTAGGAAGTAATTATATAAACTTTAAAAATAAAGCTTAGTATAAACCTGCCTAATAAGCTATAGCCTAAAGTAGTAAAAGTAGCTACTTACTTTATTAATATAAGTCTTGCTCCTTTATAAAGAATACGCTTATTAAATAAAGCGTTAGACCTTTAGTTTACTTAGTATTTTAAGTAGTATACCGTGTTTTATCAGATGACGCACAGCCATCACTTGGCGCACGCTCACCGCCAAATTTTCGACTTCTTCACCCTCTTATAACTACACCAATATGGACCCAATTAAGGCTGCGTTAGAGTCGCTAAAATCGCTGAATCCTGGAGAAACACCTAATTACACTACAGTTACACAAAGTATAGTTGTAATTAAACAACGCTATTAAAGCGTTACCGCGGGGTTTAAGGCACCCATGCTTAGCGAATTAATAATATACGCCTCCTTAACACTACGCAAGAGAAAGCTCTTATAACTTACATTAATAACCTTTACTAATAAGGTCTACCGCCTATAAGATAAATAATATAGAATTTCGCCTTAGAAATAGCTAGAAGAACTGCTAGAAAATGCTAGGTTAATCACTTTATCGCTCGACATCGTATTAACCTTATATTATATTAGAGCTCTAGTATAGACGCGTTACAGCACAAAGCTAATTTAGCATTTAAATACAGCCTCTACTTTAAGCTTTTAGCGCAGAAGATCGAACAGTATAACGTAGAACCGCAATATATATATAATATAGACGAAAAAGGCTTCTTAATTAGGGTACTATTAAAGATAAAGTGCATCTTCTCCCGCCGAAGATATAAGGATGGCGAAGTAAAGCAAGTTATACAAGATAGTAATAAAGAGTAAATAATAATAATTATATATATTTGCGCCGACGGCAGCGCTCTTACGCCAACCTTAATTTACCAGGCTATTTTTAGTAATATATAGGACTTATGGCTGCAAGATTTCGACCTACAAGAGCATAACTGTTTCTTTACTTCCTTAGCTAGTGGATGGACAAACAACAAGATTGGCATACAATGGCTAAAATAAGTGTTTAATCGCAAGATAAAGGTAAAGGCGCGTTACTCCTGGCGTCTCCTTATCCTTAATAGCCACGGCTCCTATATAATAATAGAATTTATTAAGTATTGTAATAAGAATTAAATTCTCCTAGCCATCTTTCCTCCTTACGCTACCTATACTCTCTAGCCACTTAACGTTTACCTCTTTAAGCCTCTCTCTAGCGCATACTCCACCGAGCTCTTGGACTTTATATATAGCTATTAAGGCCTTACCTCTATTATAAAGCGCGACTTCTTCTATATATTCTATCGCGCCTAGAATACAGCGTTTAAATATAAGATAATTATTAAGTCCTTTAAGGTCACTAGCCTCTCACTATTAAACGCAGAGGTAGTGTTACAAAAGTTTTAAAAGGCGGAAGCAAAGAGGCTATTATCCTTTAAAAGTAGCTTATTAGTACTTAGCGCTTTAAATTAAAGAAAGATAGAGCGCTTACTGCACGAGGTTGTTAAAAATACCTATTCTAAACACTCGTAGTAGCTCTCTTAGACGATCTATTATATAGCCGTGCAGAAGCAGCTTCTCTAGCACGAAAATAACTATCTTAAAGAAGCTCTTATTAATAAGAGAAAGCGGCGATAGCGTGGCAAGCCTTTGCTACTTAAAGCACCGCTAGAGTATAATAGAGGCGCTGTTCTCTGGTCGCCCGCCAAAGTCTAAGACGCCCAAGATAGGCAGGCGCAGAAGGATGCCAACGAGTAGTTGCAATAACAACAGAAGGAGGAGAAACTTGCTCTACGAAAGTAGCAGAAAGAACAGAAACAAGCCATGCTTAAGGAGAGGAAGCGTATAAGGCTTGCCGCCAAAGAAATCCGCCTCTAGGAGTAGCGTAGCAAGGCTGCTACGCGTGAAGAAGCACGTATTACACGTAAGACTAAAAAATAACTCTAAAAAGATATATAATTATTCTAAAGGGGTACAAGACGTTAGCTAATTGCTTTTACTACTTTGTCTCGTCCATATAAAGCGCCTAACATTACTAAGGTCGATTTCTCTTCCATTATTAATAAGGAGCCTACACCTGGCCCTAGCACGCGCACAAGAAATATACGCCTCCCACAGAGGTTTCGCATGTAAATTATCATAAGCAATCAATTGTTCAAGCTCCATAGACCTCTCCACTAGAAAATCTCGCGATAATAGCTCTTATATAGAGCTCTACAGCCTCAAAAGCAGTGGGTGTGGGCATCCGGAAATCGTGCGCCAAGTGATGCCCGTGCGTTATCTGATAAAACACGGTAAGCCTAAGCGTGTAAAACGTATTTTAGCTAATTTAAAGCTAAATTAAAGTAGTATTTATACGTATAGCTATCGCGCATACCCCTTAAATAAGGACTAAGTAGCTAGTTATTATAGGCACGACTTTAAATAAAGCTAAAATGCTATATTAAATATTTAGTAAAATATAGAGCTTTTAATATTTATAGAATATAGATACTAGAGCTTAACTAGGTTATTATCACGCGTAATATTACATTTAATAAAAGTTATTTTTATTAAGTAAAGGAAGATCGAGTAATTATATAAAAAAAGGTAATAGAGCATACTAATATTTTTATAAAGGTAAGCTAATTAACTTTAGAATAGTCTTGAAGAATCTTCCTAAGTACTCTAGCATATAACTTAAAGAGTAAGTAAAATAAAAGAATTAAAAAATACCTTCTAAGCACTAGCTTAAAAGCGTAGCTAATTAAAAAAGTAGGTTATAAGATAGCCTACTAAAGTAAAGCCTAACTAATTAGGTAAAAAGCGTATAAGCTACTAGCTAAGCTAATAAGTAATTAAGAATCTATACGTAGCGCCCTAATTACCTAAACTTTATAACGCTAAAATACACGCCTGCTCCTATATATTAGTATAATAATAATTATACTAGCAGCCTACGGGAAGTGCACTGTACTAGTAGAGCAGGCCCGCTAGGATTAAGGCAAATAAGCTAATAATAAGAGCTACCAAGCTCCGTGGATGCCTCTTAAAGCGGTATATAAGACTCTGAGATACCGAACGAAGCAGAACTATCACACCCTATATAAAGACAATACGAGCGCCGAGAATAGGGGCCTACTACGCGTTTAAGCTACAGACAGCGTCGCTAAGATCCTAATAATTATAGTATGCTAGGGGGTAATGCAGGAAATAATAATATATTTATAATAATTAATCGCCTAGTAAATATACACTTAAATAAGTTATAGCTTAATTTTTATACTCCTTTCTCCCTAGTGTTATAGAAGACTAAGGAACTTATAAAGAGCTTACTATAATTAATGTAGTAGTATAGGCTACCTTACTAACTAAGGCAATAAAGCTAAAGTTAAAAGCTTACGTTTATATAGGCAAGCTCCCGTTTTTACTTATAATATAGAAATAGCTTATCTTATATAAGCTTAGGGAGCTCTTTATTAATACTACTTATAACGAAATTATAACGCTGTTAAAAAGGAAACTTAGGAAGAAGTTTTAAATAACTTATTAAAAAAGCGCCTGCACCTACTAAAGTAGGTTTTTACTTATAAGTTTAATAAGGATAGCTTCTTTATAAAGTATAAAGCTTAAATAGTTATAAGAGGTAACTTATAGTAGATTAACTTAATTTCTTCTATATATGCCGCCACGCTTGTAGTAAGGTCCTTTAGGACTATAAATATAATTATAGTGGAATTTAATCTAGAAATATTTTAATATAATATTATAGGAGCTTTCCTAAATATTTTAATTAGTAAAAGTAATCTGGTGCTCTACGAGCTACTAGACGGCTTTAAGAAGCCTAGGATGTGTGTAAAGCTTAAATAAGCATTATATAGACCAAGAGACTCGCCGCTACTATAGTATAAGGAGTTCTTAAGTACCTTAGTAGAAGCTAGCCTTACTTCTTCTAAAGAAGAGTCTTGTTTATTCTTTAGTAAAGAGCGGAGAATTTTTATACTATTTTACGTAGATAATATCCTCCTTCTCTATTATTAAGATTATAAGAAAGAAAGTCTCAAGCTTATTAAATAAATTAAGAATAAATATAACTTTAAGGACCATAGTCTAGTAAAGTAGTTTTTAAGAGTTTAAGTATTTATGGATAGAGCTACTAAAATAATTACCTTAGTCTATGATACATATATTAAAATAATTACTAAGAAATTTAAACTAAAGAGCATAGCGCTCTTTCTAAAAATACTATTACTATTAGTAGAGCTTATAAAGAATAAGGGTAATATTTTAAAGTAAGAAGTTAAAGTATACTAAGACCGTGTAGACTTAGCGCTTTATATAATAATTATGCTACGCCTAGACGTTGCTTTCGCTGTTGTAAAGCTCGTACATTTTTTTTAACAAACCTAAGCAAAGCTTATTTCAAGGTAGTTAAGCACCTAATTATCTTTCTATTTAATTTACGCTAGGTAGCAATCTATTATGGAGCTACGCTAAGCCTAGAGCATTTAATATATAGTAACGTAGTATTTATAGATAATTTAGAAACTTGGTGATTATCCTATAGCTATATTATAATACTCTTTAGGTATATAATAGTATAGAAGGCCGCTCGCTAGCCTACTATAATAATATTTACTACTAAAGCTAAGCTAATTGCGCTTAAGCATGTAGGCAAAGAAGTAATAGCTTTAAAAAAATTTACTAAGCTATTACTAGACCTAAGCGACGTTTAGAAGATCTATTATAATAATAAGTAGATAATTAAACCAGTAGTTGGCATAAATAAGAGGATTATAACTAGCCTATACTATATTAATATAAAAAATATATAGTTACGCTAGGAGTACGTAGAAGGCTCTTTTAAAATAAAATACTTTAAAGCAAGTAATATACATGCGGATAGGTTAATAAAAGCTCTTTTAGAATAATAGTTTAACTATTTTAAACAGTAGCTAAACTTTAAGAATACAGAAAAGCAGATTATAAAGTATAAGAATTAAAAGCGTAGAGCACTAAAGCGTTAAATAAGGTTCTTAACTAGTATATAATAATTATAGACACTACTACTATTAGCCTAGTTAATTATTAGCTTTATAAGCTATTTAAATAGCTTTTCAGTATAAGCGCGCCTCTTAGAAATAGATAGTTTAGTATTAATATTCTTAGTAAGCTCCTCCTCCTCTTTATTACTGTTATATAAATTAAGTATTACCCTTGTAGTAGCACGCGCCTTCTTTAGCTCACATCTCTATAAGTAATTATTATAAGAATTAAATAGAGCTTAAAAAGATATATACCTCTAAGTTCTAGTTCTAGAGGAGAGTAAGAAAGTGAGCTATATTAAGCTTATAAGTAAAAGGACTATTTTAAATAAGTAAAATTATAAAATAAAGTAGTAAAATACTTATACTAAAGAGTAAAAGTAGCTAGAGCTATAGCGCTAATAGTAGCTAGTCTTTATAGCACGCTTATAGTACTTACTATTTGTCGGTTCACAGGTAGCAAGGAATGAACAAGTAACTCTCTATCTTTGGTATCTAGTGTCTGTATTGTCTGTGTGTTCTGTAATAGTTCTATATACCTTCCTTCCAGTTCTCGTGGATGTGAGCGAGTACCAGGTGGTGTGGAGGCGAAGGGGTTTCGGTACAGTATCAGGTTAACTGGAAGTGAGGGGGTATAAGTGTTACACAGTTCCCTTAGCGCGGAAGGCGAGGCAGTGCAGACACTGGCAGCTTTTCTTTTATAGTAAAATGAGTGTGGATCAGGTGTACACTTGCTGGAGAGGCTGTTTGCGAAAGTCGGAAGGTAATAACTATAGTAGTTATTAAAATTATTGTTAGAGCTAGTTTGTGGGGTCCTTGCGTGTTACCCATCCGTCAACTCGTATACGCAGCGAGTTTGTATTAATAAGAGTTTTTAGGGCTTTATTTAGCGATGTTTTTATTATAGCGTTAGCAGGGTTATCTTAGCTATTTACCTATTAAACCTTAAATAACTCCCTTCTCTTATAGGATTGACGTAAGGCTATAATATCAATTATTAGTCGTTTTTCCTTAGTCGTTCCTAGCTTGACAATACACTCATACAGTGAGTATAAGTCTGTACAAACTACTAGGGGGAGAGATAGCAGACTAAGCTGCTTTATAACCATGGCAAGCGTTGAGGTGATAGAGTAGGCGAGGTTAACGCCTCCTACTATTACGTAGATCTCTAACGCAAGGACGCTCTAGGTCACGCGTTTACTCTTCGCGGAGCTTTAGTAAATAAGATTACTATAAATAGTAAACTCCGTGTTAGCAGCGTCTTCTATAGCTACTATAATTATATAGCTAATCTAGCTACTTAAATCTTTGTTGTTTGCGAAGGAGCCATTAACGAACATAAAAACTTTAGCCTAAGCTAGGTTAAGTGCCTTATAGGTGAGGCCACGATTAAGATTATTTAGTTATCACTGTAGGCGTTTGTTTAACGCGTTAACGTTGTTAATAGTAGGCTCCTAAGTTTATGCGGTAACAGAGAGGTTAAAAGTCGCCTCTAGTTAGTAGATGCTCGCGATGTAGGCGCCGCGAGCCCTCTACTTAACGTACTATTATTAATAGTTAGCTAAGCTTGCGTTAATAAGCTAAATCTTCTTGCCCTAATTCTTTTATTATAGTAAGAGCTTGCTAGTGTGATTAATTAATAGGACATAGCTATTAAAAATTAATAGAGTAGTAGGTGTTAGCTTCTCCTTTAGCTTAGCTATAAACGTTAACTCCTTCTCCTCTAGGTCAGAGAAACATTTATCCGCGAGGATAAGTGTGTCGTTAGTCTATATGCCTACTATACTAAAGGCGTCCTAGGTAGTGGTTATAAGCAGGCATGGGTTATATATTAAGGTCTCTATGTAAATCTTTTCCTTATAATAAGCGCTGTACGTTGCCTACTAATAGGTACTAGCTTTAGCTAGGCCGTATAGGGGCTTCTTAACTATTATAACCGTGCTAGGTAGATACTTATATTTAATTTCCTTAGGTAAGTAGGTAATAACTACTCGGTTAAGCTTTATGCGTGACTATATATATGCTTAGGTAATATCTCGCAGCCAGAGCGAGATCTCTCTATTTATTAATATAACTCTATTACGCATGAGTGAAGGAGTAATAGCTAGTATAATTTATTAGCTAGCTCGCTAGATAGTTAGTAATTAGGTAAGGATTATTGCTTTGCTATCGTCTTAATAGCCTTGCACTACGAGGCGTGATTTCTTGTATAGGGTAGTAGTAGTCTTGCCTTTAATTTCGCGTACTAGTCGTAACTTAAAAATCTGTCCTTAGTGCTTGCAGGGATCGTATTGCTTAAAGCAAAAGACTCTGTTAGTAATAAGGCTATTAATTTCCTTGTTATTTAATAGCTTAAATAGTTAGCTAGGTGTAGTTATCCTTTGCTCTTTACGCAACTAAATAGAAAGTAGCTAATTAGTATTCTCTTTATGTGTTATAAAGACCTCTATCATGTAAGCTTCGTTAGGCGCTGTGTGAATAGTGTACGCTATAAGAGCCGCACGAGCTATCCTAGGAGGGTTCGCGCGGGCTATAGTGGCTTTAAGCTTATTCTTACTACCTTTAGGTTGGCCGCGTTTTCGTTAAGGGAGTTTAAAAGCTTATTCTTAATACTAGTTAGGTACACTAGTTTCGCTGTCTTTGTCCTAGTTATCGTCTCTATTATCTGGCATATCTATCGGGTGGCTATTATCCTTATTATTAATTGCTAGTGGCGTGGCTGGTTCGTTGTTTGTCGGGGAGGTATCCGCGTAGTACGGCTTAACAACTGTTAAGCGGAAATTTGTAGGGCCATGCGGCAGCTATATTGTATAGGTCTTATTTATTATAGTAATAAGCTTATAGGGCCCTATTTATCCATCCTTCTTGCGCCAGACGCGCACGTCGGAGTTAATAAGTAGTATAGTTATTTTAAGCGTCGTAGGTCTATTACGCGTTACTAGCGTATTATTAATTTAGCGCGTCTTGTGTACCCGTTATATCTCTCTTATAGCCTTTTTAATAACAGTAGCGCGTTAAGTAATTAATAGCAATAGGGGAGAGTCTTCTGTTATTTATAGGTAGGCGCTAAAGACAAGGAGCGTAGGCACTAGGCTATTAGGACCTATAGTGTTGTTAATAGCTTTAATAGCTATTTGCAAGATAAGCTACCTATCTATTATTATAGGTAAATTTGCTTAGATAGTCTTAAAAGCATATTATAATAAAGTATAGTACTGCTCTACCTTGCCTACGCTGTTATAAGCTTCTACAGGTACTTTATTAATATTAATTAATAGTGACTTGGCAAGTTACTTAAATTTAATAGAAATAAAGTTCCTGCCGGCGTTATGGACAAGGTACTTAGGCGGTCTAAGATAGGTATTAATCTAGTAATGCTATAGAGCGTCTTAAGTGCTTGCGACTAATGCATCTTTAAGGAAGCAAGCAGCTTAAAAGGCGGTCGCCTTATTAACTATATATAGGATAGGTTTTCTATTTAGGTACATAATGTTAATAATTACCTCGTAGTTAAAGTCTAGGTCTAGTTCCTTAAGCTTAAATCTAAAGCGTCTAGGTGCTTTCTAATTTAGTTAGCACTGTTAGTAGTACTTAATAAGCTTATTAATAAGCTTCTTATAGACGTTATTATGGCTAGCGCGAATAAGCAAGTCGTAGAGCTAATAAGCTAATAGGTAGCTAAATTATTAGTGGAGCTAGCGTAGCTTAGTCTTTATAAGGTGGTAGCTGGCGGCTACGGTGCGTTTAGGTTGATTTACAAGGAGCCATGGATGGCCCTATTTACGTATAACTAGGTGTAGCTAGTTGCCCTGGACTAGTACGTTGTGCAGGTTGTCATATCTAACGCCTAGTCTATCTATATTGGCTAGATAGAGTAAGAATGGCGTATTAGTAGGTAGCACGTGGAACGTGACTTTACTAATTACTATGTCGACGTGTAGGGTGCCTATAGATGTAATTGCCTGGCCTCTACTAAAGCGGATTTGGTGCTGCCTAGCTATTAAGGTATCTATTTGCAAGCTTGTGGCTGCCTATAGAGCAGTTGCTTATAGTTCTCTAGCTATCAAGACGCCTGAGGCTCCCGTGTTAGGCATAATGCCCTAAAAGACTTTCTTATTATATTAATCCTTAAACGTAAATATAGTGGCGAGCGTGTTATCCATAGCCCTAAACGCATTAATTCGTGTAGTTGCGTAGTATATAGCTTAGTTATTTAGGTAGGTAATCGTCTAATTGCCGTTAATTATACTAGAAAACTTAGTAATAAACTAATTTCCCTTAGTTATTATTTCCGTAGCGAGCATCTGCTGGGCCTCGTTATTAATTTTAATACCTTTATACTTAGTTAGGAAAGCGTTAAAGTTAGTAACGTTAGGTTACGCGTTATATAAGTAGGCTAACGCTATCTAGCGAAATCTATAATAGGATTACTTGCGCTTATCCCTAGAGTGCTTTATTAATTAGTAGCTAGGCTTACTGCAAATAAAGTATTTCTTTTAAGATTATAGTTACTTAGGTGGTAGTGGCTATTAGAAGGGTGACCCTTAAGAGTTACCTTAATAGGGTCTATAATTATTAACGTCTTGCGGCAAGAAGCGCGACGAGAATTTTTATAATCTATTACTTTAACCTCTCCACGAGCCTTTACCTCCGTAGGTCTTATTAGTCTAGTACTACTTATAGCTATTTGCGTTGGGGTCGTCCTTATAGGGGTGTTAGAGGTTATAGTAGTTCTAATACTCCTTATTAGTAGTATATTATATTAGGCTTAGATTGCGCGCCTTGCGCAAGCGGGTGGCAGCGCTAATAGATAAGCGTAGAGTAGAGTAGAGGCCTTTAAAAGTAGGCGCTAGGGCGAAAAGGGTAAGATTATAGTCCTTAATACTACTATACGGGTTAAGTAGTTATTTACGTAGTATATTATTATTTTAGTAGTTATAGCCTAGCCCGCGTTAAAGCTTCTAGAGCTTGTTTATAAGTAATTAGAGAGTATTAAGATAAGATTTATTAGGGTAGGCGCTAATTATACGTGCCAGCGTAGTAGTTCTCTACTTACTAAGGTATAATTAATAATTCTCCTTATTATAGAAGTAGCTCTTTATTATACCTATTATTATCTTAAGATTTTAGCCCTGACCCGCGAGGTGGTTATAGTAGTAGTTAGACGCTTTATCTTTTAGCATGATAGAAAAAGCTTAATCCTAGTGTTACTTAGGTAGCCCTATCTTGCTGTAATTGTCTCGGAAGATTCTAAATTTAGTGTTAAACACGTTATATAGCTTACCTTTAAAGCGCTTCTTATTGTCGTATAGCTTGTAGAGGTCTGTAATAAGTTAATATGCGTTGTTAAGACGTGTGGCGTCTGTAGGGCTTTCGTGCTACAGATAGGGGTTGTACGTATTATACTGGTTTAGCTACTGCGTAGAGGATAAAGGCGCGTTGTGCTACTAATAAGGGGGCAGGTATGTAGTGGGCTACTATTTTAGTAGAGGTATAGGTTAGTAGATAGTGCGTGCTATTAGAGCTAGTTAAGGAGAAGCAAGGTGCGTAGAGGGTTATTAAGAAGATTACTATAATAGAGGCGTATTATATAGAGGCGATATCGCAAGATTTAGATTAAAGCGCGAGTTAAACCTCTTGTTTATTTTAAGCTAGTAAGCAACCTCTTTATTAGTCTATTTATAATAGTCGCCTTGCAGCGCTTCTGCGATATTATAGGTAATTAACTTATTATTCTTAGCTATAAAGACGCCTTGCTTGCGTAGGTAGTCTTGTAATTTAGTAATAAGAGATTTATTGCCTTTGTTAAAGAGTTCTTTTAGCTATCCTTTAAAGATAACAGTTATCTGCTCTTATAGCTTATAGTCCTCTTATTCTTTGTTTCGGGAGATCCGATAGTAGAAGAGGATATATGTGTTTACACTCTTTATATTAATTTTTATAATAGCTGTATTCTTATTAATATTAAGGGGCTAGCCTTAACTATTCTTATTAATAAGCGCCTGTTCTTCCTTCGTGAGATAGTTGGTAAGAGGCATCGTAGAAAAGCGATTTAGGGGTCGTAAGGTGTCTCTTTAAGAGAGTGAGACGCAGGTTAATTAATAGTACTATTAGTAGCGGGTACTATAGAGCGTAATAGACAAGGACTTAGGTAAACGCTTAGAGTCCTTATTACTTAGTAGTAGGCTACGACGCGCGAGCTTCCGGCGAAGGCGTGATAGACGCGGAGACCTAGGTAAACGCTTAGGGTCTTGTTAGTACATAGTTTAAGGTATCGCTATACCCCTCGTCGTGTCTCTTCTAGTTCTCCTTGCTGTCTGTGGTTATCTCTTATAGTATTAACTGTGAGGGTAACCACTGATTAGTGTCGGTTCACAGGTAGTAAGGAATGAACAAGTAACTCTCTGTCTTTAGTATCTAGTGTTTGTATTGTTTGTGTGTTCTGTAATAGTTCTATATACCTTCCTTCCAGTTCTCGTGGATGTGAGCGAGTACCAGGTGGTGTGGAGGCGAAGGGGTTTCGGTACAGTATCAGGTTAACTGGAAGTGAGGGGGTACAAGGGTTACACAGTTCCCTTAGCGCGGAAGGCGAGGCAGTGCAGACACTATTAAAATAACTTTTAAGCGCGCTCTTAATATAGCTAAAATAAAACTTATTATGTAACTATCTTATAGTTACTATAAGTAAATACGGCGTAAAGATCTTTTAAGTTATATTTCTTTTAAAACCACGATTAGGAGTAGCTAGCTTAGGCTTAAAATTAGGTATAGGCTTAACTTTACTATCCTACTTAGTATTACTAGAAAATAAAGGCGCGCGAGTAGGCACCCTAGGTAGCTTATTATACTTTTTAAAAGTATAAATTAAAGTTATAGAAATAGTAATATTTTAAAGTATAAAATAATTCTTCGCGGCGCGCGCGCGTGGCAGTAGCTTACTTTAAAAAAATTATTTACAAGGTCTTTTTGGTAAAGCTAGCCTATAAAGCGCGTTAGCAAATTACTAAAACTAATAAAAAGAGTAAGGGATCTTTAGAGCTTAGACGCTATAAAGGTAGGTTACTATAGTAGTATAGCGTAACTACTATACTAAAATTTAAAAACTTACTATAATAATAGCTAAGTAAAGACTTATTTTAAATACAGGAAAAAGGAGTAGCGCGCAAAAGCTTTAAAAATAAATAGTTAAGCGTTATAATGTTTATTATATAACTTAAAGGAGAAAAAATAATAAAGGGACAAGACTTTGTTTCTCGTAAGCATAGGTAGCGAGTACGCGCTAACACTAAGCGAGATCGCGTACTGTTACTTAGTAGTGCGCTACTCTACTCTAATTGGATAGCGCTAGTTAATTGCGATATCTCGCTCGATTACAAGATACGCTTAACTAAGATCTATAATTCTACTAAGAAATAGCTTAGAAGCTTATAGTTAACGTCTAAAAGCTTATTAAGCTAGAAGGTGTAACGTGTCCAATCAATCAGTGGGCCGGATCACGCAGTGGATCGCCCCACCAAAATCGCAACGCGTCTTCTCATAATAGCTCTACAATAACGTAATAAAATAAGTATTAAATAGATATATTAGATGCGCGCTATCTAGTAGTACATTAAGTCCTTTTATAGCCTTATTTATGGCACTTACTACAGGTTAGTAGTGCTTAAGGTCTACTTAGCTACCCTGCCTGCTCTACCTGTTAGAGTATCCTTTTAGCCTCTACAGCAAGCAATTAACCTTCTTCTACTCGCAGAGCTCCTCTACAGGCTATATACTATTAGCGCTATTACTCCTTACGCTACTAGCAAAAACTAGCCTATTAAAACTTTTTATTTTCCTCTATAAGAATTATTACTAAATTTATTATAAGCTAATAATCTTTAATAAGCTAATAAATAGCTTAGTTGGTAGGGCTTTAAGATTAGTAAATAAAATAGTCTAAATAAGTTAAGCCTACTACTTTAGCTAAGTAATAATATATTGTTGATACGGCAATAGGCTGCTGGATCAAGACTTCGTTGCAACGATGTGGTATTGATTTGATTCTTGATTGCAGATCTATTGTGGTGGGCTGCT
>ML976814.1:11387-48647 GCA_010015655.1 Bimuria novae-zelandiae CBS 107.79
CAACACCTATTTAATAGCTCTAAAATAGTCGAAGCTACTTTTATTTAGTATTTTCTTAAATCCCGCGACTTATCTTTGCTAGTTATCTAATTATCTATTAAAATGCGCCTTTGGTTAGATGGCGAGCGCCTACGGCACCAACGCATAAGGATCTCTCTAGAGCCACCTAGTGTCTCCCTACCTACGCTAATAATTATGGAAGCTTTAGAGGCTATTAAGACGCCTATTAAAGGGGTAAAATAATAGATTAAGTTAAATTCTGCGTTATTATAAACCTGTAAGCGTGTCTAGGCGCTAGAAGTGGCGTTAGTGCCGGACTTACAGGGCTCCCCACAACTATTCGTTCTATTAACTTAAAGTGGCCAGCAGAGTAGCAGTACGTACGGTATAAACTTATAGTTACTTAGTATGTCTATTAACGATGTTTGTGGCTCTATTGCTTACCCCGTTACTATAGATACTAGTGTTAATAATTAGCTTAATTCTTAATTAGAGGCATCAGAATTAACTTCGTAATATACTACCCTAATTTAATTAGTATTAGCTAGAGACTCTGTACATGCCACAAGACGCCGCGAGATTAAGATATTAAGCTTTAATTACTTTTAGGTTAACCTTACTAATAACTAGGCGTTTAATACTTACATTAAGGTATACGATCCTAAAGGGAGGCTTAACTTATAGATCTAAAAGTACGGCGTCTCACTTAAAAGCACAGATAAGAAGACATTTACTTAGTTCTTCTTATATAAACCATGCTATATCAACTGCTTCAAGGCGAAGATCCTTAATATAAGAAAGGGGTGTAGGTTAGTTGCTAGCTATCTTAAGAAATATAAGATCTTTAATCTAAATTGTCGGCCCCTTATAGGGCAGGATAAGATAGATTAGTTCGCGCTTAATACATCTTCTCTAGAAGGTTTAGCTACTATTAATGCTGTGGCGTCTTCCTTTAACGTTGATAAGTTCTATTAACTTTTAGTTAGATAGATTATTATAAGCAGGATCCCCTTCGTTAAGCTAGATGCTAAGGAGCTCTATGAGGTGTTTTAGTATCTTAATTCAGCTACAAAGATGCCTCGCGCAATCCCATCTCGTAATATAATAAGGCGTAGGATCTCCGTGGAGTACGCACGTTCGAAGGATATAGTTACTACCCACCTGGACTAAGCTATCACGAAGATTTACCTAGCCTTTAACTTATAGACTTCTAATAATAATAAGTCGTATAATAGTGTTGTTGCATAGTTTCTTAACGAGAAAAGTAATCCACGAAACCTTCTCCTTACTCTTAAAGCTATAAAAGATGCCTATACTAGTAGAAATATTACGGCATCGCTATAGGGGGTTATCTCCTACTAGGGGCTTTAAGACTATATAGGATATCTTACCTCCAACAACGCCGCAGCTAATAATACGGCAATAGACGCTCTAGGGGAGATTTTTAGGGAGAATTAGCTTAACTTTAACTTTAAGTAGCAGCGTATAAGGTATATAGGGTATATCTTTAACCTTATCGCGAAAGCGCTAATATTCGGAGCTAATATTAGTAGCCTAACTCAGGTAGAGGAGGTAGCATTTTTTAAGCAATATAAAGCTTATAGGACTATTGGAAAGCTTCGTAATATTATTAAATAGATTAGGAAAAACACCTCAAGAAACGCTAGATTTATTACTACTTAGGAAGTTCATCCTAGATAGGTGCGATTAGATAGCCTTACAAGACCTTTATAGTTAATACTTAGTAACGCCACCTGCTAGAATTCTATATACTTAATAATTAAGCGAGCTGTAGTGCTTAAAGAGGTGCTTAATAACTTTTGTAGAGATGAATTATAGTCTCTTAATAATACTAGATCGCAGCGGCAAAGTAGTAGCTAGTAGAGTTAATTTATTCGCTACTATTAACTAGATCTCTGTCTTTCTATGACCAAGTAATAGTATTTAAAGGAGAATCTTAAGCTTCTTAAACCTCTAAACGAGCTTACTTTGCGCCTCTAAGGTTATCTTAGCAATAGTAACAACGATCCTTAAAAGTATAGTAATATTAGATAATTATACACTTCGCTAGATAATCTCCTAATAGACCTTAAAGCTTAAGAACTTCAAGCACGAATAGATAAAGATATCCAGCTTAAATAGCGTCTTTACAAAGGCTAGGAGACGGCATCGAAGTACTATACCTTGTTTACAGAGTTTCCGGCCTACACGGTGGCAATTGTCTTAGATCCTACCCGGGGCATGGATTACATCCGTTCTTAATAGGCAATAGAGCATCCAACTTGGCCAGGTATCGCACAAGGATAGATCGAAGAGCTATACAACCATAATTATAAGGATAGAACAACACTTAACTAACAGGAGATAGACCTATCTTTTTCTAAGACCGCCTAAGCGCTCTTAAGATAGGAGACCTTTACGCGAAAAGGTTAAGCAAAGGTAAATAAGAAATAACAGGTAGACAGTAATAAGTTAGTAAAGTACTTTAAGCTCTCTTAGTTCGCTATTAATGTTCCTCCTTTTATTTAGTAGTAACAGGATAAGCAACGACAACACTAGCTAAAAGTATCTTAGATAGCTCTTAACGTACTTTCTACCATGCCTATAAGCGATAGACCTGAGAGAGCTTTCAGCGGCGCAGGTAACCTCATTACGAAGCCCCGTAATTGTCTTAGTAACGATATTATAGGGCATCACGAGTGTATGGCTTTATAGGAGAGGGCAGGATTAATTAAGATTAGTAATAACTCTATAGAGGACTTAGACAAATTAGATAATATAGATAAGGAGATATTAGACTAGAACTTTACGCGCTGTTTTTTATAGTGCTCTTTTCTCCTATATTAAAATACTAAGGCACTTTATTAATCTATTTCTGCTATATTATTAATAGGGTGTTAATGTGTTATCTAGTTCGAGCGCCTGCGTGGCTAAAGTAACGATTCTTAATACTAAAATAGCTATTAAGATGGATATACTTAATACTAAACGCTAGAATAAGCTTTTGCGACATCTGTAGCGTCCAATAGTGGAATATAATAAGCTTAAAACGGATGGATTAGATTTCCATGGATTTTGTGGATTTTACATGGATAGATATCCAATCCTTCCGTGAACATCACTGAACATCCACGACGAAGAATCGGAACGATCAGAGTCACCGGACTTACGACTCTACAAGGATGCATATAAAGGTTTGGATAAGAAAGAAAAGGAGGAGGAACCAATGCCTCGATCTCCTACACCTTACCCTAGCTAGAACAAACCTGTTGCCAGCAGGACGACGAATGTTTTCGACTTTTTGAAAAAACACTAACCAAGGGAAGGAGACTTTGGGTTCACAGCTATTAAATAATAAGACTATGCAAAAGCATTCTTCCACGCTTACCAACCTAACCTAGTTAGTAAAGCGGCACGAGAAATGGCAGACCATCGCTACGCCTACGAAGACCCTAAAAAGAAGTACCTAAATAAAAACCCGAACTACAAACCTAAGTACGACCTAGACCACTGTAACCCTACGCATAAGACTATCCAATAGACCCTCTGCGGAGAAGATTAATGTACTATTTATTACTAAGCTAAGGAATATAGCTACTTTCCCCAAACATACTAATAATGTAGATAGGAGTGGTTTAACTATCCTATTGCTTATTACGATGTTTACCTCTAGGATAAACGCAAAACACGATACTTTCTACACCTTAATTAGGTACTAAACTAAGTAATATTACTACTAGTTAATAGGAAATGCGCGTTAGACAAATAGCAAACATGCTTACACCCTAACTATAAGGAACACAGCGAGCAGAAAGACAAGCATGGATTTAATTGCAGACTAAAAGGGACCACGACCCTTAAGATTAAAATGGTAACGAAGGAAGAAGACGGTGAAGCTCTCCTAGATAAGGCCTAATAATAGCCTTAAGAGAAGAAGAAGGAAGGACACCTTAAACCTATAAAGCTAGCTAAAAAGAAAATATCTTTTTTAGACCTAGGCTTAGGCGGGAAAACGCCTTTAAAGAAATAAATGCCATAAATAGTCAGGCATTAATTAAGCTACTGGTATAGCTTAAAGGAACATAGATAAAAGCCATGCTAGACTTAGGAGCATAAGAAAGTTATGTGTTAAGAAATGCACTTAATAGAGCAGGACTCTATAAGCGTAAGAAGGCCATACCCTATGCCATTTATGTCGCGAATAGACAGCTAATGCCCGGCAAAGCAACAATTAAATACGAGGTTAAGACTACCCTCACGATCTATAGACACCAGGAATTAATTACCCTCGACATTATTAAGGAAGCGAATTATGACATAATTCTAAGACTACCCTAGTTAAGGAAGCACAACCCCACGATTAACTAGGAAAAGAGAGAGCTATCCTTTAAGCGCTGTAACTATATATTATAAGTAAAGCCTACGCATTAACAGAGCATGATAGTAAATAAGAGAGCTATTAATAATATAGTCTCGCAACTAGAAGTTAATAAACGCGAAATTAACTTAGCAGACGCTAGCAGGAACTACCAGGTTATAAAGTGTAAGCACGAAGAGAATAGCATACCTCTTAATATTTCTAACGAATATAAAGAATAGAGTTATTTGTTTTGGGAAGAGAAAGGAGCAAACGCCCTTCCTAAGCATACACACTAAGATTATTGCATTATTCTCGAAGAAGGGAAAACGCCACCCTTTAGACCACTATACGGACAGAGCGTAAAAGAACTCTAATAGACACGCGAATTCCTAACGAAAGCCCTCGACAGGCAATAAATACGCAAGTTAGAATTATTAGTAGCGTTACCTCTAATATTTATTATAAAGAAGGATAGAACACAACGTCTATGCATTGACTATAGGAGATTAAATAACATAATGTCAGTGATTAGTAGGGTAGCAAGTAGGAATGAGAGACTGAGTTGATTGTAACAAGCTGAACAGTGGAACTGCTTAAGTAGCAGAATCGTGATCAGCAACTAGTCTACATCAGGTTGGTAATATCATGTGATATTATATTCCACTCTAACACACCTCTTATAGTACAAAGGTAGCGGAGTGCTGTCAGGTAAAATAAAGCAAAACGAGTGAATAGAGGGCCTCTAGGGCACCTCCCTAGGAAGAACTCTATCATGTAACAAACCTATCCTCCTTAAAACCAACACTATATTAGCGGATATTAGTTATTCCTAGTTACTTTAAGAATCGCTTATGCTTGCTAATATCAGAGAGAGACTTCGTTAATCTATTAGCGGGCATATTAGCAGTTCCTATCTAGGTAACGTCTAAGTTCCTGGCTTAAACTTGCTCGCGGATCCACATCTAATGCACTTTAATATGTCTCAGTTTTGTATCGAGCTTTTCTTTATCTTTGTTCGCGATAGAGACCGTTTGCTGGTTATTACAGTACAGTGTAGGTCGAACCTCTAGATCAAACCTAATAGCTTTAAAGGTGTTTATCCACCAGGATAACTCGGTGCCAGCAGTTAATAGGGCAAACAGTTCGGCCTTAGTAGTTAACTTAGCAATAGATCTCATAATTTTTGCCTTCTAATTAATAACCATGCCGTAGAGCTTAAACATATAGGCAAAAGAGCTTCGAGCAGTATCAGGATTATCGGTAAACGTAGCATTAAAGGCACTAAAAAATAATAACTCCTTAGCATCCTTATTATTAATTTAATATATATAGTTAGCGTTCTTAGAGCGTGCTGCTAATGCCCCAATTGCCCAGAATTAGAAGTCGTATAAGTACTGCCACACAGATTTAATAGCAGCAAGATGCTTTTAGCTTAGATTATTAAGATAGCGGGCGAGTATTAAGTGCGCCTTTGCCACATTAGGCCAGGTAAAGTATAAGATGAAACCCAGGTATCTAACTAGGATCTGGTACAGGCGGGTGCGCTCCTTATTAGGTTTATCTATACTTAGAGGAAGGTAAGACTCGCGTAAAGGGACCTTCGGGTGTCGGCTTCCCTAAAGAAGATTATAGTCATGGCAGACTTTTGCGATGTAGGAGTCTTAGATTATCTAGACCTTACCTTTTATATAGTCTCTAATAATGCGTATTCCTAGGAACTAACCTAGTTCTCCTAAGATCCGTGTCTTATATCGTTTTATAAACTCGCGTTTAAACTGTTAATAATGTTGCTTATCGCCTTTGCAGAAAAGGACGACGATATCATCTATATAGTAGAATAGTATTAGCTTGCCATTAGTAAAAAGGCAAGGGATACCCCTCACTTACGTAAAGCCCATATTAACAAGTGTCTTTTTCAGGTGTTTGTGCCACAGCGCTAGAGCATCCTTGAGCCCATACAGTGCTCGGCGTAATCGCATTATATTGCCTAGCCTGTCTCGGAACCCATCTGGAGTCCAGATATAACAAAGTCGGGCCAGGTACACATTGAGAAAAGCATTCTTGACGTCGTACTGGTAGGCAAGGAGCCCAAAGGCGCACATAATAGCGATAAGAAAGCGAAGCGTTCGAGCCGCAAGGGTAGCTGCGTAGGTATTATCCCAAGTCGTCTGCAGATCTCCTCTTACGACTAGTCGAGCCTTGTAGCTAGTCAAGTAGCCATCAGCATCAAACTTGTATGTGAAAACCCATATTAGCGGCAGAGTCTCAGCATCTAGGTGCTCCTTCACATCATCTTTCACCTTCTTAAATACACCTTTGTAAAGCTGCTCCTTAATCTCCTTGTCCGCAGCAGCGAACCACTTATCCATATTAAGGCAAGGTTTAACTTTAATCTAGTTCTTTAGTAGTAGTAGTAGCTGATTACGGTGTACCTTCCACTCTTCCTTTAGCGGCGGCTGCATAATTGCCGTAGCAAATGTTTGCCAGTACAGAGATGCGTGCGTACTAAAGTGGTCTCCAGGCGTATCGTCTTCTTTACCACCTCCCCGGCGACGGGACCCTAGAACAATATTGTCTGCAGCAATACTAGGGTTTGTTCGTCTTGGAGCATTGTTCTGGCGACGGTTTGGCGCAGTATCTCCAAGAGCAACCTCTCTCTAGCCTTTTGGTTAAGTACGTGTTAAGGCTAATCGATCCGGAGTAATTGGTGCTAGCGTTTCTTAAGGTGTAGGTAGTCCTCTAGCAGCTTCCTGCTAAATTTGCACTTCGGCCTTATCCTACTTAATAGCCTCTTCCTCTTCAGCCGCATCCTTAACTGTTGGTTGACGAAGTATTATATCACGATAGATCTACTTAATAACAGGGTCTTCCTCATCGTCTAATAAATCAATATTAAGAATAGCAACCACATGTCGTTCCTCCTCGGTCAAAAGTTAAGATTCCAGCGGAGAGTACTGTTGTCGTAGGAAAACGACGTCTCGGGTTCGAACAACCCTATCGCTTCCTGGGACCCAGATGCGAAAGATATTTGTTCCTTCGTATCCAACCAACCATCCAGTGATCGCTCGCGATTCAAGCTTATCACCTTTGGCCACCTTCGTGTCTCGAAATAGAGCCTTCGCTCCAATAACATCTACATGCGCTAGAGATGGCTTCACCTTGCGCACAACTTTATAGGGTGTCTTCCAACTAAGAACCTCTATTAGTAATCAATTAAGCATGTATATGGCTGTTAGGCATAGCTCGTTTGTTAGCGTCTTAGGCAAATGTGCTGCAATTCGCAAGGTCCTAGCTATTATAATAATAAGATTGCTAGCCTTCTTAGTAAGGCTAGTTATTTCTTCCGCTCTAACAGCACGAGGCTTAACTGCAATACCCAGGTCTATAAAGATATCCTAAAGATTAGCAAAGCCTTTCTCGTTGTCATAACAAATGTATACAACAATAGTGTTAAATTAGGTATATATCTATGCCAGCATTTGTCGAACAGCGCGCGTAAGGGTGGCTTTCGTCTTGTCACGAAGAGTCTTCCCCAAATAGTATCTGCTATGTTAACACATAGCGTGTAATAGCCATTTGTCCCTATTATAGCAAGCTTCACCGGTCTTTCTAAGCTATACAAGGTTAATACTAATTTATTTAAAGGGCCAGGTTGCAGGCTCGCGTTAAGGGCGTCGACTAATAATCTTTAAGAGCTTAGAGTTAATACAATCCTCGCACTCCTTCCATAGCGGAGCTCTAGGCCTAGCATTAAGCTTGATGCCATCTACTACCTGCTCCAGGTGTTCAATCGCGCGTTGCCCTATGTGAGCTAGCATCTAATGCGCTTCTGCAGGTGTAACTTGTAAAGGCTTCCGCTCTACACTACTTGGCTTAGTTAACTTTAATTGAATTGCGAATGTGTACAACTCTAATGCGTTCGGACGTAATGCCTTGTTAGAGTCCATAACCTAATAGCCACCCTGCTTATTAAGTGTGCAGAATATGTCTATTAGAGCGCTCCTTAGATAGAGACAGCTTCGTCCTGAGTCAAACTCAATACCAACTGATTAACAGCGTGATAGTGACACTACTAATGTGAAGAACGTGGGGATAAGTGCTACCTATGTAATAGTCACTCGTCGTTCGCCGGTTGGAGTATCAACAAATAACTTAACGTTTCCCCACTCATGTATCTACAGGGCCTGTGTGCCTGCTAGCAGGATATTATCTAAGTGCCCGTCTCTAATCTTCTCCCAAGTCTTTAGCCAATAATTCGTGACATAAAGATTAGAGCCAGGATCAAGAATCCACTTGTTAATTAATAGCGGTGGAGGCTGTTAAGCAGCAGCTATACTAAGTAGAGTAATAACCTAAGCTGCATTCTAGCTACCTTGCCATTACATAACTGCTCCCGTTGAGTTTTGCGCGTTTAATGGAGGATGTCCAGTGTCCAGTGAGAAATCATTCTTGTTAGCAGAATTCTTGTTGGCAGTAGCTACTTTTTCGCTAGCTTTCTTTTTAGCTATAAACAGAGCTGCGCTTAGAGGGTTGCCTTTGCCCAATTTCCTCACTTTGTCAAACTCGGCTGAAACAGCTGGGTCGGACTTCCATCCAGTAGGTCGGAGAGAAGGCACCACATAGCAGCACTGCTTAAACAGGTGCTGTTCTCCGCAGATGCAAGTAACTGTTCGCTTCTGGGTGTTGGTGTTTGGACTAGACTGTCCTAAAACCGCGTACGTTCCAAGTGCTGACGCTACAGGGTTCATAGTGCGTCGAAAGCGTCAATAATTCTCTACCAGTGCAACAGGATCCATGTATATAGTTTTATTCATCTTAGCTCGCGTAATCTCCTAGATTTCGTGCGTAACAAAGGACTCGTCGATTCCCCTAATTGCTTGGAGAAAGTCCTGCTGTGCGCGATAGTCCTAGACCTTAGGTAGTTTTAGTTTAATTATATCGCGAAGGATAGTAATATAGCTCTCATACTAAGCATCTATTTTCTATCGTTATAGAACCTTCTTAATCTTATTATACTGCTTAAGCAACTCATACTTGCGCTCTGCTACTAACATGCAGAATATCTTCTTAAGTTATATAAGTTATTCATGTGGTGTTTTAGCATCCTTAATAACTAGGATATGCCTGCTGGCGATTATCCTTACAATCTCCCGTGTTAAGTTGTTAAGAGCGTTCTCCTTCTTCTACCAGGCTACCAGCTTCGTTGCGTAGAATCTATGCCAGAAGGTGTAGTCCTCTCGTTTAGGTCTTATAAGTTCGTCGGGTTCAATATCATCGTCGCCCTGGACAATGCTTAAATTCTCGTCGGGTAAGACCTTTTTGAATAAGCGTAGTAGCCACTCCTTAGGTTTTTCACTATAGATCTTCTTAACAGTATCTACTGCCAAATCTAGGTTACAATAATCCCAGATCTTGTATGCCTCAGCGGTCCTCTTTCGTAGAAAGATCCACTTCGACCAATCGCTTGGCTTGTCAAGGATAATTATTTCCTTAACGATTAGCTCGTCCTCCTTGTTGCTTATTATAGCAAACTAGAGCTCGTCGAGATAATCTCCGTCGTGGAAAGCGTATGCGTAGTAAGTAGGTAGAGTGATAATGTAAACTACAGTCGGATTAAGCGTAGGCCAGGCTTATAACTATTAGTAATCAGTAGGGTAGCAAGTAGGAATAAGAGACTAAGTTAATTATAACAAGCTAAACAGTGGAACTGCTTAAGTAGCAGAATCGTGATCAGCAACTAGTCTACATCAGGTTGGTGATATCATGTGATATCATATTCCACTCTAACACATAATAATTAA
The DNA here is from genome assembly GCA_010015655.1 of Bimuria novae-zelandiae CBS 107.79. NCBI lineage: Eukaryota > Fungi > Ascomycota > Dothideomycetes > Pleosporales > Didymosphaeriaceae > Bimuria > Bimuria novae-zelandiae. The sequence goes on from ML976814.1 coordinate 21,549, forward strand.
GAACAGATACCCACTACTAAATATACAAGAATCTCGAGACAGACTAGGACGAGCCAAGATATTCACGCAATTCGACCTACGAGACAGATACTACCTCATATAATGTGTGCGTACCACAGCAGGAGGCGAACTGGGTTGATTGCTATCTAGTAAAGTCAGAGTGGTTATATACATAAAGTGGAGTATCTAGAAGATTCTAGATCAGCAGGGTCACATGACTGTGTGACGACATAGTCGAGTTGTGATGTTGGCTAACACACCCCCCCAGCTTGAGTGAATTACAGAAACGAAAGCTGAAAAAGGAGTGGCTCTAAGCTCTTGGTGATCTCTGCGTGTGTTCCTCTAGTACCACCCCCCGAGCTCGTTTGATACAATATCTTCTGAGTCTGTTCGAGGCTCTAGTAATGCTGAAATATCGCTGAGTCCTAGCTGGCGTACAAAGCTGGCGTGCTTTTGGCGTGGAAAGATCTTTGTGAGGCCGTCAGCTGGCATTTCTGCGGTAGGCTTCCATTTAATCTGCAATCTGCCTTCTGATACTTCCTGACATATCTAGTGGTGGTGCACATCTTTGGAAGTTCTCCAGCTAGCTTTGCTGGGGCTGGCGGATTTGAGGCTGCTGGAAAGGCTGTATAGTATGTAGCTAAGGCTTGATTTGGTTGCTTCCTTGCTTGTTTGCCTGCTACAATGTTGCTGCTGCTTCCAACCTCGGGATCAGCCATTTTGGGTGCATTGTTTCTCTGTCGATCTGGAACATATTCGTCTGAACTCGCCCATCCTTTGGGTAGAGTGGAAGGTTCCTTTTGATGCTGGCTTTGGTGGTCTGAAGCGATCGGTCTGAGCGGTCCTTGACTAGTAACATTCTCCTGCTGCGGTGCTCTGATATGGATTGTTGGTTCATCGTCTTCTTGATCAGACTGCATGTCTTGGAGCAATTGCTCCTGCAACTGCTGTTCGGTGTCCTGCTCTTCTGCAGTTTGCTGGTTATCCTGCGCATCCTGCGCGCCTGTGTCGAAGATTCACCTTCACCAACTTTAGGAATTTCGAGAAAGTGGTAAAAATTGCGAAATCTTTATCCCGTTCATCTCACTTTCACCTGAAATCCTACTCCTAGCCATCCTCAGGCACCGCACGCGTGCGGTAGGCTAATAATAGCAATAGAGACGCCTCAGAGGCCCCTTCCAGGGGCCTCTACAGCGACCCGCCCCGCAGACCCTGAGTCTACGCGGCAGACTAACATCCAGCACCCCTCCAGGAAGCGCTAATAGACCAATATCCGCCCTCCTAGACGCCTTTCCTTTAGTAGAGGCGTGCCTATCCGCCTAAAAGCTACTACAGATATAGCGGCTAATACCCTTACCTCCCACCTTACGGCTGCGCGCAAGGCGGCAGAGACCTAAAAGAAAGTTATAATAGCTATAGCTAAAGCTATTAACTACTACGTTGCTAATCTTAAGCGCCTAGAGGAGCTGGTGGCTGCCTCTACCCTCCGCAACCGCCTTATACAGACACTAAAAAATTCGGCTACGCCAAGCCCTCGTCCGAATGTAGCTAGGACCGGCTACGACTCGACAACCACCGCCTACACCACGGACAGCGACAGCGGCCTTGCCGCCCAGCCCTAGAGGACATGGGCAAGCGTAGCATCCGCCTCCCACAGAGACAGCGGATACACGACGACCACAGGCAGTAGTAGGAAATCTATAACTACAGATAAGCAGCAAACCACACCCAGATAGGTAATAGACCCACGGATTTTACTTACAGTCGCGGACCTGACTAACCAGTTAGGCCAGACCTTTGCCTTTGCTATACGAACGGCTATCTGCGCCGCTACAGGGCTCGACCCCAGCGCTATCCCTACGGCCACAAGGACCCGCACTAGGTGGGCCATCACCCCGGCCTCTAACGATATACGACAGCAACTTATAGAACAGGAAAAGAAGGAATTAATAATAAGATCTATTAAAGCTAACAGCGCTAAGTTACCCACGCGATAGGTTAACTATGCTATACCTAGAGTACCTAGTAGCTACCGCTCGCTGCTAGGGGAAGACGTGCCCTACTCCCTCTAAATAATAGCAAATAAGGTTCACACGCAGATAAAACAACACCCCGTAAACTATTATCCCTCTTAACACGGCCCTAATTAATTTAGACATACTACCTAGATAGTGTCCTTTAAAAAGCCTGCGGCGGCTTTTCGCCTCTTTGGTGCCAGCGACCTTTCCCGCGAGATAAGCAAGAAGCGAGCTATAGAACGCCATGACCCTGGCTACCAGGGCTACTGCAACGCAGCACGCTGTATACGCACACCCCGCTACCGTAACTATAAAAAGAAACCTAGCAAGCACGAAGGCCTAATAGGAGATAACTACGCTTATAAATAATAATGCCCTAACTGTCGCGGCCTACACGCCGTAAACGACCCTACCTGCCTAGTTAAACCCAGGCGAGTGAATAGCCGCATTATTTAACTAACTCGTCGCGAACTAGCGACACTAAGACGCGCTAGATAAAAGGCCTTTAACTAGTTACATAACCTACACCCTTAACCTGAGCCTATTGCCTAGGGCCAGGGCACCTCCCCTAGCGGAGAAGACAATAACTAAACTAAGCCTGTGTTAATAATACTAAGTCAGCCAGAGCAGGAACTGGTGACCCAAAGCTATTATCCCCTAAGAGGACCTCGACGCTCGACCCTGTACCCCGACACCGCCTCACGACAAGCCGCTCCACGCCTATTAAACAGGCCTATGCGGTCCTCTGCGCCCACAAGCGGCAGCCTAAACCTCGCCGCGCTTTTTGCCAAAAGCGCGAGACAGGAAGAGCACACACAGTCCTCCTTATAGGAGGACCAGACCATGGACGAATCCTCAAGCTAATAAGGAATAACCGCCGCAGACCCACCCCACGCAGGGAGCCTGACATCAAAGTATGCTAGATAAATGTTAGCAAAAGCGGCCTAGTATATATAGCCGCCCTTAAGATTGCTTTTAGGGAGGGCATCGACGTTATCTGCATGCAAGAGCCGGCTATCTGGCCAGGCACACGCACTTTAAACTACCCTGGCTACAACCTCCACCTACTAGTAGATAGCTAGGATAGCTAGGAGACCTGGGAGGCAGACTGCCCCCAGGTTCTTATCTTTACCCGTAAGGGAAACTAATTAAAAATCACACCACGCACTCCACTCTATAACTAGGACATGTAGTAGATTAACGTTAACGGAATCTTAATACTTAATACCTATCGGGCGCCACAGACTACGCCCGTTCTTAACTATATTACCCACCTCACCCCGCCTAACAGATGCCTAGCTGGGGGCGACCTTAACGCTAAACATAACATGTTTAAACCTAGTGTCACGACTACACATGGCGGCGCCGAACTGGCCCAATGGGCCACAGACAGCGGTATAGACTACATTAGAGAGCCTGGGGTCCCCACCCACCGTGCGGGACACGTTATAGACCTCTCTTTTTATAATATCCCCTTCGCTACTATAGCGGTACGAGCGGACATAAACTGCGGCTCAGACTACAACACGCTAGTTACTACGATACCCGGCAAGGGACAGGAGCCGCTTAACTAGTTCTAATATAGGATCCTTACTACAAAGCTCCCGCTATTTATTAACGCTATTGCTAATAGGATAAAGGGCACCCCTAGCTTAAACAGGCTATAGACTCACGAGCACGTTAACAGGCGCGTCGCTGCCCTAGAAGAAGTCCTTACAAACGCCCTAGAGATAGCAGGCAGGAAGAAAAGAGGGACAGGCCATTTAGCGCCGTGGTGGACGGACGCCTGCAAACAAGCTTACTAGGCACACTTAAACTTGCTAGACAGCCACACTAGGCAGGGCCCCTTTGAGGAAACGCGCACCTTCTTAGCAATAGTCTATAAAGTAAAGAAGGAATACTGGTAATATACTATAAACAACGTAGCAAACGACTAAGAACTTTTCTAAATTATTAACTAGTATAAGCTAGAACTTACTAGGACTTAGGCGCTAATAGTCTTTAGAGGCGTAGAAGCGACTAAGGACAAGGACAAGGCTAAGATGCTTTAACAAGCACTACTTTGCAAATTTACGCTAAAGGACAACCTGCTAGAACCGCCCTCCCCATAAGAGAACCCCACAATCCCTTAGGACACATACCTATCTATTAAAGAGACGGAGCGCTGCGTGATTAGGGTCTCTAGCACCTTACCAGGCGCAGACGGTATAACCATCCAGCTGCTTACAGTATACTGGAACCATATTAGACAGTACGTCTGCGACATCTACCGCGACCTACTTAAGCTTGATTACTACCCCGCCGCCTGGAAGGACGGAGAGATCGTGTTTATTAGGAAGCATGATAAGAAGGACTACACAGTTCCAGGCTCTATGAGACCCCTCGCCATGCTACTCTGCCTCGGCAAGGGATTCGAAAGGATTGTTGCCTAGCGTATAGCCCACTTAGCTGTGCTGCATGGCGTACTAAGCCCCCAATATGGAGGGGCTCTACTAAAAAGGTTAGCTATGGATTTAATTGCCACCTTTACCCACGACGTGGAACTGGCCTTTAGCAAAGGCCAGCACGTTACTATAGTTACTATAGACGTGCTTAGGGCCTTTAACGCCCTCCTCGTTAACCACCTGCTACACTAAATAAAAGGACAAGACTGGCACCAAAAAGTGCTCGTGCTCACGCGCAACATTCTTACAAACCAATATATACTTGTCCGCCACGGCTAACACTGATCCGGCCGCCACCTAGTGGCCTGCGGCACCCCATAGGGCTCGCCCCTCTTACTAGTTATCTATATGCTATACCTGGCGGAACTTCTCCTCCAGGACACCACGCTGCGATTTGGATATACTAACGACATTTGCCTATACAGAGCCACTCACAGCCTAGACTACAACGTTAAACAAATCGCGAAAGACGTCCGCAATATTATTAGATATAGCGCGGATAATAAGATCGCTTTCTTACTAGATAAGCTCGAAATAATATATTTTACACGGTAGAAAGGAGACTACGCGCCTCCCTGTATCGTTAACGAGAACCTTACCATACACCCCATTCTCCCTAAGAGTAGGAACGGGGCCCTGCGCTGGCTAGGCGTATGGTTTAATAAGAAGCTAACCTTTAAGGCCTACGTCGCGACTTGCGCCGCCAAGACAAGAGTTATTACACACTACATCCGCAGCTTAGCTTGGATTAAACACGGCCCCCTACTAGGGTCCCTCTATAAGGCGGTGATCGCCTGCGTCCTCCCACGGCTCCTTTACAGTGCGGAAGCCTGGTACGGAGGCAGAACCAAGCCCTCTAGAATTATATGCCAATTAAGAAGCGCTGAGGTAAGTACCCAACTAGGCTAGCACATTAACGCACTTAACAAAGTCCTTAAGCAGGTATATAGAGCTATCGCGCCGGCCTATTAGACCACACCTACTATCGCCGTCTTTCGGGACGCAGGACTCCCCTTAGCGGTAGTAGCACTTAAGATATATAAGTTTCGCTTTATAGCACACCTACTAATAGTTGATAATAAACACCCGCTAACTACTAGGACCCTCCTACCTATAGTTAGAAGAGGCCAAGACGCAGGCCTCCCACAAAGAGCTTGCTTAAAGGTATAACAACTCGCACAGATCTTCGACCCAGTACCTTAATTAGATTTCCGCGCCCCCTACTACTCCCCCAGGAGCCGCACCGACCCCACAGACCGGGTAGCCAAGAAGGACGCCGCCCGTCTCTTTAAGGAGTGGTAGGCTCTCCTCTCACCAACCGCTATTACCGTCTTCTTAGACGGCTCCAAATAATGGATTGACGGCGTCAAACACGTCACGTACAGCTACGCTGTATACGAAGGACAGGCCCTTATCCTATAAGGTAATAGCTCCCTTAACCCTAGGTCCCACGTTTTCGACGCCAAAGCTATTAGCGCTTAGCGGGGACTTACCTACACGCTTATTACGCCTACCTACTAGCTAAGACGTATATATATGTGCATTAACAGCACTTCTGTTATATAGTGCATAAGAGGCAACCCGTTCCCCTCTTTGTAATAGGCGTTCGTCAGGTGCCAGGAGACAATAGAGAACCTAGACATCACTATTTAGTGGGCCCCAGGTCACTGCGAAATAGAAGGGAATAAATTGGCGGACTAGCTAGCCAACAACGCGGCAAAGTCTCCCCAACCTCCATACGGCATGGCAGCTAAGCCTATAGTCTTAGGCCTCAATTTAAACGTACGCGCCCACACGAGGAGCGCTAAGATAGACTAGTGGCGCGCCCGCTCACCCAAGTTATCTAAATAGTACATGCAGTGGGACCTCACTTACCGCCCTATAAAACAGCTAAAGGAGCTTACCCTCCAACGTTTAACGCTTGCTAAGCTCCTGTCCATGCGCACCCGCCACGGACACTACGCCTAGTACTATAAGAAATTCAGGCATAAAGACGCCGTCACGAAATGCCCCTGCGGCGCAGACCTAGCGCCTGACCACATCGTACACTACCCACGATCAGTTCGAAAGTTCGGTTACTAGCCAAAGCGGCCAGCGTGCCCCCCTAACACCACCAGGGAAGGCGTGGAATACCTAAAGGCACTAGAGCTAAATAATTTCTAACTTCTACTCGAGCTTACAAAAGATTAAGCTGCTCCTACTCTACTCTTATTATTAGACTACATGTATAATAGATAAACCCAGACACCTCAGCCTATAGGCAAGAAGACAAGGATTTAGCCCCCGCACGGAGGGGGGCGGACTCTCACGAGCCGCTACAAGAGACGGCAATAGCTTTATAGCAAGAAACGCCTTCACTACTTTGGCTGGCCCCAAAGCAGCTGCTCGGCGCGTCCCCATGCCCCATGGGAGGCTTGAACTTTACGTTCCTGGACGATAATTAATACTACTACTACTACTACTGTGTCGAAGATTTCCTCGCCTTCCTCCTGCTGAGGCGGCGCTTTCTGCTGTGCCTGTTGCGGCTGTATAACAGAGAATGAGCTGTACGCAGCAAACCTCTGATCATGACTAACTAACGCCTTTCCGTCATCAAGCTTTATTGGCTCGTCTGCCTTCTTTATGCTTATCCCATCTCTTGCAAGAATATTACCAATTCTCTTAGCTTGCTCTAGGTCCTTCAAGGCCTCCATGACCTTAGCTTACGTGGCCGGTATTGGTCGGAAGTTCTTTGGTCTCTTCGGATGGTCTGGAACTAGGTACCAGCAGTCCTTATACCAGTGTCGCCTTCCACAGACACACTCTGGTGTTCTCTGATTTCCCTTTGGCGATCGTTCTTTCTGTTCTTGGCTTTGTTGTGCTGAAACGCCTATCGGTGATTCTGGAAATACCTGCTCGACCCACTTAAGGCGTATTTCTCATCAGACTGCGCGTATTTTCTGTTCTGGTCTCCTTTTTTTCGCTTTTCTCTCCACCACACAAGGAACTTTGGATAATAATATACTAAAAGTAGATAAAGGGCTTCTATAGAGTTATAAGTACCCCCCTTAAATTTTTTAGAAGATTTAAGTTTTTTGCGTTCAAGAAAATACAAGAAAAGGAAGGATTGACGATGACTGGCTGGCTCTGTGGGTCGAGCAGGTATTTCCGAAACGATAATAGTGTAGCAAACGTTCCAAGCGAAGCCGTAGTAAGTCCGATTCGTCAATGATACATCCTGAATTGGGCAACATAGTCCGCTAGAGATTGAATCTCATCCGTTTTCCCAATAGTTTCTTTTAGAATAAGGTCGTGGTGTGATGCAGCGGCCCACTCAGGAGCAATTGTTCTAACAACTGCCAGAATATCGTCTTAGGCTCGATAGCCCGTCGTCTCAGGAAGGTCTGCCTCCCTGCATTAATTTGTAATGTGAATCTAGTTATTAAGCTATTATTCAAGGTTGCGGCTTTGAGGCTTCTCCTGCAGAGCGTGGTATTTGGTTACCAGCTCTTTGCTACGTGTAGCTGCGGTTAGTGCAAGCTACTGCTTGAGCGCGATTAATTGATTATAGACGTCGTCTTTTCTATTGATTAAGTAGAGGTGGCGAGTCGCGATGGTGCGGCTGATTTCTATAAGAAGCTCGCCTTCTCTCCGCTTTAGGTTTGTATATTCCGTTCTTTCGTATCTCTAGTCCTGAAGGAGATCACTGTACATTGCCTGCTGGCCTACATCTAGCTAGCTAATCGCGGTTGCTCCAGCCTTGATAGCGCTGGGCAATGGTTTCGTAGGCTTAGTGAGCTTCGGTAGCTTATCCTTTGGCTTTGAGATGTCGCAGTATTTCTAGATACCGTCTACGACAGCCTTTTCTCGTCGTAGCTAGAACCAGGACTCCTAATCTGCTAGTCTATCCAGTATAACAGTCACGCGTGTGACTCCTTGGTCGCTGAGCGACATCGTGATCAATAGCGACACCACTTTATGGCTATCGTCTATATCAGGTCTTCGACGCCAATGCTACGGCGATCGACAATAGGTCTCCGATACCGACGTTACGGCTATCGACAATAAGGTCTGTATAAAGAATAACAAATAAACTCAGTAATTGTCAATTGCAAGTGCAATCCGGGCTCATAACTGTGTGCGTACCACAGCAGGAGGCGAACTGGGTTAATTGCTATCTAGTAAAGTCAGAGTGGTTATATACATAAAGTGGAGTATCTAGAAGATTCTAGATCAGCAGGGTCACATGACTGTGTGACGACATAGTCGAGTTGTGATGTTGGCTAACATATAAATAGCAAAAGGTGATGAGTGGAAGATAGCCTTTTGGACCAGATATAGACTGTTTAAGTACCAAGTTATGCCTTTTAGACTCACAAACGCACCAGCAACATTTTAAGCAATAATTAATAATATACTATAGAACTACCTTAACATATTTGTAGTTGCCTACCTTAACGACATCTTGGTATTCTTAGAGCAAGAGAAAGATCATGTGCAGCACGTACAGATAGTACTATAAGCACTAAATAACGCTAACCTATAATTAAAGCTTAAGAAATATAAATTCTATATTACGGAATTAGAATTTCTAGGACACGTTATTAATACTAAAGGTATCTAAGTAAGTCCTTCGAAGATTAAGGAAGTAAAAAGGTAGAAGTTACCTACTAACCTTAAAGAAGTACAAGCCTTCCTTAGATTTACTAGATTTAACAGATAATTTATCACGAACTACTTCAGGATTACGCTACTACTTATAAACCTTACGAAGAAAGATAAACCTTTTAACTAAACAAAAGAATGCGAATAAGCATTCTAAACACTACAAGAAGCATGCATTACGCTACTAGTCCTTATATACTTCTAAGATAATAAACCTTTACGTATCAAAATAGACGCAAGTAACTTGGCAGTAGGAGCATGCGCGAAGCAGGAAAAGAATGGCAGATAGCACCTAGTTGCATACTACGCACACAAGTTTACACTAGAAGAATTACAGTACAAAGTACACGACAAAGAACTACTTGCGATAGTAAAAGCTATTAAATACTAGAGGATCTACGCACATAGTTGCTTAGAACTTATAATCTTTATAGACTATAAGAACCTTACACGCTTCACGACCACGAAAGAACTAAACTAATAACAAGGAAGATGGTTAGAAACGCTAGGATAATACAAGTTTAAAATAGTGTATACCCCAGGCAAAGAAAACGGAAGAGCAGATGCTCTTAGTAGAATAAATAATAAAGGAGAAAAAGTCAAGATATACTCTATAATACTACGATAAAACCCTAATAGTTCTTTAGAACTAATAGCTAAACTTAATTAACTCCTTGTACTCACACGAGAAGTACCCAAGGAACTACAGATAAAGGTTATACGATAATACCACGACAACCCTGTATATAGATACCCAGGAATTAGAAAGACAATAGAACTTATTTAGCAGAATTACAGCTTTAAGGGGATTAAAGAAGTAGTAGCCACATATATCCGCAAATGTGTAGATTGTTAACGAAACAAGCACGCCACATATCTTAAGTACGGAGAGATGCAAGCAATCTAAATACCTGTTACACTATAGGAAGACATCGCTATAGACTTTGTTATAGGACTACTAAAGTTAAAAGACCCTACAATAGGAATTACTTACAACGCGATACTAAATATCGTATGTTAATTTACTAAATACGTAGAATTACTACCATGCTAAAAGATAACTACGGCAAAGGAACTCGCATTTCTTATCCAAGATTAACTTATACAACACCACGGCATCCCAAAGACAATTATTAGCGATAGAGACAAACTCTTTACCTTGAACTACTAGACCACACTTATAGCACTAATTAGAATATGTAACCTTAAATGATATTCTACTCATGAGGAGCAGAAGGTTAGCCTTTTGCTCCGCGACAACTATACTATAGTTTAATGCGTGCAAGCTTCGAGCTGGATGGGAGGACGATCGAGGAAGGCATTCGAGAGGCTGCCTGCAGGGTAGCTACGGTCGGAGAATGAATCTCGTGGACGAAACGGAAGATCGAATAGTTTCCTCGCGTTCAAATGTGGAGTTTCCGATATTGCGCACCCACCACAAACCGCATGACCCTGCAGAGCAGTTACACATCTAGCAATGATAAAAGGGTGGCATTCACGCAGGGATAACACCACCCTAGCTTTAATGCCTAAAAGCCTAGATGCACACCTTCTCGCACAGCCCTTTGCCATTTCGTATAGCGCTTCGACGCCGGGATAATCTACCGTATCTGCGCTTGCTTCTCCCGACCGCAGTCTTTTATGATAAATAACGCATTTGAAGCTATCCCCAGACTCACAACAAAAGCAAAGATCACCAGGTCAAATGTTATATCGCGTGAGGTATCGCAACACGTAAGGTGATTTCGGAGTGTCACGGCTCTTACCTTACAGGATGGTTACTCCTACCTCGACGTGGTTGCGACTTACCTTCCACCTGTCTAGGACTAGTGTTGTTTGCGCTCGCACCTACATGCTCTGTAGCTTCTAGGTAGTACCACGACGGTTCAATCACACAATCCTTCACTGCTTACTATCCTGCCCTCTCACCGCGACACGGAGGCACCGGCCCCCTTGCAAAGCGCCGCCAAGACATGTACAAGGCACCTAAATTTTTCTCTGCGTGGCAGAGCCATCAAAAACATCATCTATCACTCATGAGTTCAATACAATCACTACTTAATCCAGCCTCAACAAAGATCGAGGCTCGACCTTCATCGAACCCAGTCGTACTTTTCTCGCCATCCAGAGAACGATATGAGCTACCCCCTCTACCTTTCGCACACGCTCCTAAATCTTTTGCGGAGTGCTAGACGCTCCTGCCGTTTCACACAATCGCTCCAAGAAGTTCAAAGATCCCACCTCAACTCTTCCCTTCCATCACCACTCTACAGAATCCGCACGACAAGCCCAGCTCAGCTCAGTCTCCCATCATTCCCCATAACGGCAGTCTTCTCTCTCATCAAACCGACAACGCAGCTCAGGCTCCCTTGACTCATAATACCAACAAGCCTCTCGTCTCTCCTCAAACAGAGACGAAGTTACAATACACTATTAAGTGTAAAAGTTGCGGTACAATATTTCGTGGACAATATGCAAAAATGGGAATCTGGGAAGGCATCGGAGGTTAGTGCACAGCGAGCCACAATACCATTGCCAAGAACCCCTTTACGGTAGAAGCTATAAGCGGTCGGACGGTCTAAAGACCCATAGGATGAAGTGCCATAACTCTTAGTGGGCAAGGTGCAGGCAGGTGGAGTTTATAGGTGGCCTGTAGGTGCCAATAGAGTTACTTTAAAAATCTCATCCGCTTTACATTGGTCCGAAGATAATCCACAGCAAAGGACCTCCAACACAAATAAGTACCGATCCCCAATGCCCCTCTGGATACCGTTGGCTTAAGGACCACATATTTAGTCCTATCCCTAAAGTGGCGACACAAAAGGCCCACTTGTACCTCGGATGGAGTGTGCTGAGAAGAAGCGGGATCGTTGCAGCGACGGTGAGCAGGATAGCCAATTGAGCCGGATCTCTTTCCTTTAGCTATACCCCACAGAACTCTGGGGTAGCTTACCTATTGGGAGTCCCATCGCCCTTAAGATACGTAGAGGGATAGCCGCAAGAGTTGAGGCTGGAGTACGAGCTAGTTGGATATGTAGGGAGTGGTTGTAGAAGGTGCAAAAAGGCAAAGAAGTTCTTGCCTTGACGAGCGACTACGTGTGTTTCCCACAAGGTATTATTCACCCTTTTATTGCCGCTCGTGTGCTTATCACGGGCATATCTCCGCCGATTATCAAAAGAGCTAACTTTGTCCGAACCGCCCAGTATCAGACCTGCTTGTCCTGTTGACGTCGTTATGCGCTTCGTAACGGCCTGTACAAAGCATTGTATCCCTGCTCTTTGCTTCTTAGCTAAAGAAGGTTTTAGAAGGTCCTTACTCCTTGTCTAGTAGGGGTGTTTAGGTCAATCTTCCGTTTCTTGCGGCTGCCATGTAGGGAATTCACACCGCTTGATTGGACTAAGCAGGTCCTCTGTTGATAGATATATCTGCCCGGCCCAAATAGGGATGGGGTGCTTACCAGTGACTACGGTGCGCGCTTATGCAGAGGATTGAGCGAAAACTCAGTTCCGTCGTGCATGCGAGGCTTATGCATTGGGAAGTGATGGTGGCGGCAACTTCCCGTAAACCCGATTGTGCTCAGTGAATTTGGGTCTAGATTTCGGCACCTCGCTTTCGGAAAGACTCTAAAATGCCGCCGAATGACCCAGCTTGACTCAAGAGGTACTATTTGGTAGAAGCAGCGAACCTAAGTCGTATGGGGGTTTGGCACAGGGACGTCTAATTGTTTGACAAGCTGCAACTCCTGTGCTTATCACGGGCATATCTCCGTCGATTATGAAGAGCTGATTGTTTCTGAACCGCCCAGTCTCAGACCCTCTTGTCCTGTTGATGTGATCATGCGCTTCGCAACGGCCTGTACAATGTATTGGATCCCTGCCCTTTACTTCTTAGCTGAAGAGGATCTCAGAGGATCCTTACTCCTTGTACAACAGGGGTGCTTAGGCCAATCTTCTCTTTCTTGCGGCTGCAATGTAGGGAATTCACACCGCTTGATTGTTACATATATCTGCCGGACCCAAATAGGGATGGGGTGGTTCCCATCGACCATGCTGCGCGCTTATGCAGATAATCGAGCAAGAACTCAGTTCCGTCGTGCATGCGAGGCTTATGCATTGAGAACAGGGAAGTGATAGTGGCGGCAACTCCCCGTGAAACAGATTGTGCTCCGTGAATCGGGGCCTAGGCAGTCTGTTAATTGAGTGAGGCTGTCTTTATCGGCAGGTTATAGAATTATGGGTGCGGCGTAACGCTGGAAGGCTACCGCACCCCATTACCTGCAGCCATAAATTAGCTCCCAATAATTGCACTGCATGAATATAGGCACAGCTTAACATTAGAGGCATCCACCAGCTTCGCCCGCGTTTCTGCCCCTTACATTCTCTTTTATGCAACAGTCTGCGTGGACGTATTTGTGGCTTTTTGGGGCTGCATAAACGCAGGGGCACCTAGAACGCGGACAGGGCTGGTTTAACAAGCTTTGCACCTAAGGGTGCATCGAATATTACGGTTTAACTACCCCGGAGCCTTATCGTGCCACACAAATTCATAGATAACTCGCTGGCCTATGCTACTGCCTTTACTCAACTACCTTCTACCTTTTGCCTAAGAAAATAGCTGCAGGCTACGTAATGCAGACCTCTTACGAACTCAAGTCCCAAACATGGGCCTTTCTCGACTATACCTATGCCCCTACTATGGGGCTGTTTTATCTCCTTGCGCACTTTTTTGGCTTGTGTAAACTGCAGAATGCGGCTACATTAGGATTGAAGAGACGGGTTATAGTGGTACTATCTATGCTTGCTATCGCCCTAAGCTACGTCCTCGAGGCTCTCTTCTACGTCTACCAAAAGCCAGCTCCTCAGCATGTCCTGCTCCGTATCCTTAGCGTTGCTCTGGTATGGACAGCCCTCGCAGTTTGTTTATCCAGGACTAAATCCCTCCTATGGAATCCATATGTTGGTGTCTTTGTCCTCGGGTTCCTGTTTGAAAGCATTGCCACGACTGTCTTGCTTGCAACTCGAGGATACCTGCATACCGTTACTTTGTGCTTTAGCATTATGAGGCCTGTGATCACCCTCGCACTATCAACAAATGGCATTCTTGTCATTTTGTCCTGCCGGGCAGAACAGCACACGGACGAAGAGGCGCAGTCACTCCTCCAACGCGATAATGCGGATACACTTCAACAACCACAGAGACGACTTGAAGAACCAGACAATTGGGTTGAATACCTGCAAGGCTTTGCGATATTCATGCCACACCTATTGCCATGGCACGACTCGAAAATCCTCTGTTCTCTGGCTATCCGCATTATTATAGCTATTCTGAACCGTGGCATAAACGTTGCCATCCCTCGGCAACTTGGTATTGCCATTGATAAGCTTAGTTCGGGATCAGGAAAGATGCCTTGGAAAGAAATCGCCTTCTGGATATGCTATCTCTGGCTTGACAGCCGTGCTGGACTTGACGTACTCGACAGTCTCGCACATACCTGCATTCAAAATTCCTCGTACAAGCAAATTACGAATCTAGCTATGGGCCATGTTATGGACTTATCGTTCGACTTCCACTCAAACAAAGATACCGGAGAGATATTAAAAGCGATAGATCAGGCCGGGTCGTTAAACAACTTGGCTCAGCTTGTCATTTTTGAGATTATTCCTATTGTAATTGATTTCATCAGTGCAATAGGATATGTTACCCATCTGTTCGACATATACTTGACTTCAGTCATCTTCGGCATCTCAGCAACCTACATCTCGCTTAGGATTGTTGCGAATCCCTGGATACAACGTAAACAAAGAGAATTAGTCGAAAAAATCCGTAGTGAGAGCCAGGTGGCATACGAAGCTGTGTTAAACTGGCTGACTATTACCTACTTTGATCAAATCCGATTTGAGAAACAGCGGTATAGTAGTGTGGTTCAGGATGTTGTCGATACTTCATACAGTTACCTTTACCGACTGCTGTGTGGCAATGCTGCCCAGGATCTTATCATGACTGCTGGGTTTGCTGGCTGTACTAGTCTTGCCATGCTGCAGGTTACTACGGGACAAAAATCAATCGGGAGCCTGATAACCTTCATTACTTATTGGAGTGCTATAAGGGGTACAGTACAGCGGGTTACAGGCTCATACCAAACAATCAGCTCGACACTCGTCAATGCGGAAAGGCTTCTTCAGTTGCTCTATACAGAACCCTCTGTAACCAACGCTGAATCATCGAAAGAGCTCGTTCTCAAGGCTGGAGAGATTGAGTTCCAGGGTGTCAGCTTTGCTTACGACCCACGCAAGCCACTTATAGGAAACCTGAGTCTTGTTGCAGAACCTGGATCAACAGTTGCTATTGTCGGTACGAGTGGTAGCGGAAAATCCACCATCCTGACGCTTCTCCTCCGGTTGTACGACGTATCGAAGGGATCGATTAAAATAGATGGCCAAGATGTGCGCACTGTTACGCTGTCCAGCCTCCGAAGAGCTATTGGAATTGTGCCTCAGATCCCTATGCTTTTCAATCTTTCCATTAAGGAAAACATTCGCTATGGCCGCCTCGGCGCTACGGAAAGAGAAATTGAAGACGCATGCAAATCAGCTGCTATTCATGACAAGATTATGGAATTTCCAGACGGTTATGAGACTAAGGTGGGAGAGGGAGGGGTTCGGCTTTCTGGCGGAGAGCTTCAGCGCCTTGCCATCGCTCGCGTCCTACTCAAAAACTCCAAAATTGTGGTGCTAGATGAAGCTACCTCTGCAGTTGATACCTTGACCGAAGCGGAGATCCAGGTAGCCCTCCAGCGTCTACAATCTGGTCGAACTGTGTTTGTAATTGCACATCGCCTGTCTACTATTGTTGGAGCAGACAAGATCCTGGTAGTAGACAAGGGACAGATTATTGAGAGTGGTACGCATGATGAGCTGCTGGCAAAGGGAGGGACATATAAAGGACTTTGGACACAGCAAACTCTAACGAAGTAGGTGTAGTCTGGTGACGAGATTTCGAAACGCGTGTCAGGCCAGTCAATACAGGTCAATCAATTCGTCGTGCCGCTCGACTCATTTTGAGTTAAACTAAGCATCTTCTTTTAAGAGTACCTAATATCGGACCTTGCGCAGAGCAAAAATTGGGGCAATAACTCTTTTGTCAACCCCACAAGGTAGTGCCGTTCAGTACTCTACCTTAGTACTCTGCCACGGCGCTGCTAGACTACATTTAATCACCCTCCGTGAGGCTTTACTGGCTTGCAGCGATAGGGTTTGGAAGGCCGAAGTTTCCAGCCAGGTCTACTGCGGCTGCGTGTTGGAAGCAAGTTTCGAACCCTACTGGTGGTACTAAGAAAGGGTAAGGAAGGATCCTCGCTACGCAGACCCGTGAATACCGTCGCCGATTCACGTCCCAGCAAGTCAATGGGCCGAGATGGCGGCGAGGAACGTACCTTCCGCCGGCACTTGCATGTCATGCACACCGGATTGAAGTTGCTGGCCAATCAGGGCACTCGGCTACTCATGCGGTCTATTGCCTACGTGTCGTGCCGCAGGCTTTGACAGGCAGCAACAAACTATGTCAGTTCCCATCTCTCAGCACCTGGCCGACCAATGCTTCAGCCAGGCGGCATGCTTTCGCGTTAGATGAACAAGCCAGACAAGAATAGGAAGCTCTACTAGGGTGCAGCATTGGAGGAAGTGCTCGATCGGGCTCTGTTATTTCTGGTGATATTGATAGGATGCCACGCTACTGCAGGCGTGCACTTCACCGCATGCCTTAAACGATTCGAGTTAGCAAGACATCCGTACACTTTGGCACTTTGCCCCAAGTTCGCAGGGATCGTTCACATCGCTTCAACATATTCCCAGAGGAGTAGTGAGCCACCGAAGATCCTACTTTCAGCTGTAACCCGCGGCTGCGACCCGTTGCTACAACCCACTGCACCGCACCTACCGCACCGCACCTACCACAACATAGAGGTTCAAGAGGCCTTCGAGGCTCCAGAAGTGGCAGCAAAGGAATCATGCTAACCGGGGCGTAAGAGGACGTGGCCAGAAGATCGTAGCCCCCTGGCCTCGGCTCACCGATCTCTCGGGGATTCGACACCCATGCCTAAGCTGAAAGGGCTCTCCGCAAGCAAAGGCGAAGCATCTAGTCGTATTGCCTTCATGGTGAATCGCGTTCGGATAGGACTTCCATTACCCTACCTCATTCCCACAATAAAGAGCTTATATGTAAGGGATAGGTAGGGTAGCAAGTAGGAATGAGTGACTGAGTTGATTGTAACAAGCTAAACAGAGAAACTGCTTAAGTAGCAGAATCATGATCAGCAACTAGTCTACATCAGGTTAGTAATATCATGTAATATCGTATTCTACTCTAACATACCTCTTATAGCACAAAGGTAACGGAGTGCTGTCAGGTAGAATAAAGCAAAACGAGTGAATAAAGGGCCTCTAGGGCACCTCCCTAGGAAAAACTCTATTATGTAATAAACCTATCCTCCTCAAAACTAACACTATGTTAGCGGATATTAGTTATTCTTAGTTGCCTTAAAAATCGCTTATACTTGCTAATATTAAAGAGAGACTTCGTTAATCTATTAGCGGGCATATTAGTAGTTCCTATCTAGGTAACGTCTATGTTCCCGGCTTGAACTTGCTCGCGGATCTACATCTGATACACTTTAATATGTCAAAGCTTTGTGTCGAGCTTTTCTTTATTCTTGTTCGCGATAGAGACCGTTTGCTAGTTGTTATAGTATAATATAGGTCGAACCTTTAGATTAAACCTAATAGCTTTAAAGGTATTTATCCACTAGGATAACTTGGTGCCAGTAGTTAATAGGGCAAATAGTTTAGCCTTAGTAGTTAATTTAGCAATAGATCTCATGATTTTTGCCTTCTAATTAATAACCATGCCATAGAGCTTAAATATATAGGCAAAAGAGCTTCGAGCAGTATTAGGATTATTAGCAAACATAGTATTAGAGGCACTAAAGAATAATAACTCCTTAGCTTCCTTATTATTAACTTAATAGATATAGTTAGCGTTCTTAGAGCGTGCTACTAATGCTCTAATTGCCTAGAATTAGAAGTTGTATAAGTACTGCTATATAGACTTGACGGCAGCAAGATGCTTTTAACTTAGATTATTAAGATAGCGGGCAAGTATTAAGTGCGCCTTTGCCACATTAGGCTAGGTAAAGTATAAGATAAAACCTAGGCATCTAACTAGGATCTAATATAGGCAGGTGCGCTCCTCGTTTAGTTTATCTATACTTAGGGGCAGATAAGACTCGCGTAGAGGGACCTTAGGGTGTTAGCTTCCTTAAAGGAGATTGTGGTCGTGGCAGACTTTTACGATGTAAAAGTCTTAAATTATCTAGACTTTGCCTTTTATATAGTCTCTAATAATGCGTATTCCTAGGAACTAACCTAGTTCTCCTAAGCTCCGTGTCTTATATCGTTTTATAAACCCGCGTTTAAACTGTTAATAATGTTGCTAATCGCCTTTACGGAAAAGGACAACAATATCATCTACATAGTAGAATAGTATTAGCTTACTATTAGTAAAAAGGCAAGGGATACCCTTCACTTGCGTAAAGCCTATATCAACAAGTGTCTTCTTTAAGTGTTTGTGCCACAGTGCTAGAGCATCCTTAAGCCCATACAGTGCTCGGCGTAATCGCATCATATTGCCTAGCCTGTCTCGGAACCCATCTGGAGTCCAGACATAACAAAGTCGGGCCAGGTACACATTGAGAAAAGCATTCTTGACGTCGTACTGGTAGGCAAGGAGCCCAAAGGCGCACATAATAGCGATAAGGAAGCGGAGCGTTCGAGCCGCGAGGGTAGCTGCGTAGGTATCATCCCAAGTCGTCTGGAGATCTCCTCTCACGACTAGGCGAGCCTTGTAGCTAGTCAAGTAGCCATCAGCATCAAGCTTGTACGTAAAAACCTACATTAGTGGCAGAGTCTCAGCATCTAGGTGCTCCTTCACATTATCTTTCACCCTTTTAAATACACCTTTGTGGAGCTGCTCCTTAATTTCCTTATCCGCAGCAGCGAACTACTTATCAGCATTAGGGCAGGATTTAACCTTAACCTAGTTTTTTAGTGGTGGTGGAAGCTAATTACAGTGAACCTTTTACTCTTTCTTTAGGGGCGGTTGCACGATTGCCGTAGTAAATGTTTGCTAGTATAGAGACGCGTGCGTACTAAAGTGGTCTCTAGGCGTATCGTCTTCTTTACCACCTCTAGGCGTATCATCTTCTTTACCACCTCCAGGCGTATCATCTTCTTTACCACCTCCCCGGCGACGGGACCCTAGAACAATATTATCTGCAGCAATACTAGGGTTTGTTCGTCTTAGAGCATTGTTCTGGCGGCGATTTGGCGCAGTATCTCCAGGAGCAATCTCTCTCCAGCCTTTTAGTTAAGTACGTGTTGAGGCTGATTAATCCAGAGTAATTAGTGCTGGCGTTTCTTAAGGTGTAGGTGGTCCTTTAGCAGCTTCCTGCTAAATTTGCATTTTAGCCTTATCCTGCTTAACAGCCTCCTCCTGAATTTGCACTTTAGCCTTATCCTGCTTAATAGCCTCTTCTTCTTTAGTAGCATCCTTAACTATTAGTTAACAAAGTGTTATATCACGATAGATCTACTTAATAACAGGGTCTTCTTCCTCGTCCGATAAGTTAATATTAAGGATAGTAACCACATGTCGTTCCTCCTCAGTCAAAAGCTGAGATTCCAGCGGAGAGTACCATTGCCGTAGGAAAACGACGTCTCGGGTTCGAACAACCCTATCGCTTCCTGGGACCCAGATGCGAAAGATGTCACGGTTTGGAGTCTCCCTTTCCCCACTTGCAGTGGCGCCTCACCTGTGTTGAGATGCGACTACCCATCCTACACTAGCGCTGTTTACAGCCACTCATGTATACCTACTGTTCGTAGCTTCACCCAATACAACAACAAGTACAATTCTCAATTTCTTCCTTATGCGTATGGATCACTAGCTCTCACAAAAGATGTTTGTTCCTTCGTATCCAACCAGCCATCCAGTGATTGCTCGCGATTCAAGCTTATCACCTTTGGCTACTTTCGTATCTCGAAATAGAGCCTTCGCTCCGATAACGTCTACGTGCGCTAGAGATGGCTTCACCTTACGCATAACTTTATAGGGCGTCTTCCAACTAGTAGCTTCTGTTAGTAATCGATTAAGCATGTACATAGCCATTAGGCATAGCTCGTTCGTTAGCGTCTTAGGCAAATGTGCTGCAATTCGCAAGGTCCTAGCTATTATAATAATAAGAAGATTGCTAGCCTTCTTAGTAAGGCCAGTTATTTCTTCTGCTCTAATAGCACGAGGCTCAACTGTAATGCCCAGGTCTTTAAAGATATCCTATAGATTAGCAAAACCCTTTTCGTTATTATAACGAATGTATACAACAATAGCGTTAAATTAGGTAGGTATCTATATTAGCATTTATCAAACGGCGCGTGTAAGAGTCTCCTTCTTCTTATTACAAAGAGTCTTCCCTAAATAGTATCTACTATGTTAACACATAGCATGTAAGAGCTACTTATCCCCGTTATAGCAAGCTTCGCTAGTCTTTCGTAGTTATATAAGGTTAATACTAATATATTTAAAGGGGCGTGTCGCAGGCTCGCGTTAAGGGCGTTAACTAATAATCTTAGAGAGCTTTAAGTTAATGCAATTCTCACATTCCTTCCATTACGGGGCCTGGGGGCCAGTAACGAGCTTGATACCATCTACTGCCTGCTCTAGGTGTTCAATCGCGCGTCGTCCTGCATGAGCTAGCATCTGATAAGCTTCTATAGGGGTGACATGTAGAGGCTTGCGCTCTATACAGCTTGGTTTCGATTAAATCGCGAATATGTACAACTCTGATGCGTTCGGGCGTGTTGCCTTGTTAGAGTCCATAACCTAATGGCCACCCTGCTTATTAAGTGTGCAGAATATGTCTATTGGAGCGCTCCTCAGATAGAGACAGCTACGTCCCGAGTCGAACTCAATACCAACTGATTGACAACGTGATAGTGATACTACTGACGTGAAGAACGTAGGAATAAGTGCTACCCATGTTATAGTCACTCGACGTTCGCCGGTTGGAGTATCAACAAATAGCTTGACATTTCCCTACTCCTGTATCTGCAGGGCCTGTGTGCTAGCTAGTAGGATATCGTCTAGTTGTCTATCTCGGATCTTCTCCCAGGTCTTCGGCCGGTGGTTTGTGACATGTAGATTGGAGCCAGGATCCAGTATCCACTTGTTAATCAATGGCGGCGGAGGCTGTCGAATAGCAGCTGTACTGAGTGGAGTAACAACCTGAGATGCGTCCTGGCTACCTTGCTAGTGCATAACTGCTCCTGTTGAGTTTTAAGCATTCGATGGAGGATAACCAGTGTCTATAGAAAAGTCGTTCTTGTTCGCATCGTTATTTGCAGTATTCGCCTTATCGCTAGCTCTCTTCTTAACTCTAAGCAGAGCTGCGCTTAGGGGGTTGCCTCTGCCTAGTTTCCTCACTTTGTCAAACTTGGCTGAAATAGCTGGGTCGGGCCTCCATCCAGTAGGTCGGAGAGAAGGCACTACGTAGGAGCACTGCTTAAATAGGTGCTGTTCTCCGCAGATGCAAGTGACTGTACGTTTGGTGTTGGGGGCGGTATTCGGCCGGCCTAGAACCGCGTATGTTCCTAGTGCTGACGCAACAGGGTTCATAGTGCGTTAAAAGCGTTAATAGTTCTCCACTAGTTCCACAGGACCTATATAAGGCGTTCTGTTTATCTTAGCTCGCGTAATCTCCTGAATTTCGTGCGTGACAAAGGACTTGTTAATTCCCTTAATTGCGCGAAGAAAGTCCTGCTATACGCGATAGTCCTAGACCTTAGGTAGCTTTAGTTTAATTATATTACAAAGGATAGTGATATAGCTCTCGTACCAAGCATCTATTTTTTGTCGTTATAGAACCTTCTTAATCTTATTATACTACTTAAGCAACTTATACTTGCGCTCTGCTACTAACATGTAGAATATCTTCTTAAGTTGTGTAAGCTATTCGTACGGTGTTTTAGCATCCTTAATAACTAGGATATACCTGCTGGCGATTGTCCTTGCAATCTCCCGTGTTAAGTTATTAAGAGCGTTCTCCTTCTACCAGGCTGCCAGCTTTGTTGCGTAGAACCTATGCCAGAAGGTGTAGTCCTCTCGTTCAGGTCTTGTAAGTTCGTCAGGTTCAATATTATTATCGCCCTGGACAATGCTTAAATTCTCGTCGGGTGTGACCTTTTTAAATAAGCGTAGTAGCCGCTCCTTGGGTTTTTCACCGTAGATCTTCTTGACAGTATCTACTGCCAAATCTAGGTTGCAATAATCCCAGATCTTGTATGCCTCAGCGGTCCTCTTTCGTAGAAAGATCTACTTCGACCAATCGCTCGGCTTGTCAAGGATAATCGTTTCCTTAACAATTAGCTTATCCTCCTTGTTACTTATTATGGCAAACTAGAGCTTATCAAGTTAATCTTTGTCGTGGAAAGCGTGTGCGTAGTAAGTAGGTGAACTATAGTTAGATTAAGCGTAGGCCAGGCTTATAACTATAAGGGATAGGTAGGGTAGCAAGTAGGAATAAGTGACTAAGTTAATTATAACAAGCTAAACAGAGAAACTGCTTAAGTAGCAGAATCATGATCAGCAACTAGTCTACATCAGGTTGGTGATATCATGTGATATCGTATTCCACTCTAACATTATAGCATGCGAGTATACAAAATCGTTTGCGCTTAAGCTGTCCAAGCCCACACGTCCAAATGACCATATGTGCGGGGACTTCAGGGGGGTGCATGCGCATAAACAGGTGCGCGAAAGTGGCTGCGCAATGGCCTGTCCTTGGGCGGTCATAAGTACCGGCTTATTCACTCGTCCCTCTGAAGGTCGTGAACACTGATCTCGTACATGCTGCATCATCTACAACATGGTTTCTGGTCCTTTCGATCCTTTTGACGCCTGCAATCGATTATTCGAAGTGAAACTCACATCTTCTCCTGAACAACTGACCTTGTACGACAATTATGTGGAAGTCGACCTTAGCTTTAAGCAAGGGGCTGTGAGGTTGCTTTGCTACATACCCAAAGCAGTTTCCAGAGGTGATGTCAAGGCTCACGATGTTGCAATGTTGCACTTCCACGGCGGAGGACTGGTAGGCCAATCTGTGTCTACCTGGTGCCTTGTTGACCCCTCATAGGTGACCGGCCGACCTGGATTCGAACCCTGGCGCAACAGCGCGCTCGGATCTATACGCCTAGCGAGTCAGATTATCGTCGAGCCATACTACCGCCTCATGCCCGAAGCAAGTGGATCGATGATTGTGGAGGATGTTATTGCGCTTCTGGACGTTTTTCGGAACGGAAGTGTGAAACAAACTCTATTGAGAGAATTTCCTCTGATGAGTCCTCCTGATTTTAAGAGGCTCCTCTGTTCTGCGACAAGTTCGGGAGCTTTTCTCGCTTTTAGATTCGTTTTAAGAGCAGATCGCTTGGGGATCTTGGTCTCTGCGGTAGTGCTGTTTTCTCCCATGGTAGAAACCTACACTAGGCTGCCGGGGCAACACTACGGCGAATACCTACTCAGTGAGGAACAACACAAAGAGATAGCAATAGGAATAATCAAAAAGACACCAGGGTATAGACACTTGAACCATGGTAGCGCGCCATCTGGTCGAACACCTCCCGATCGAATGTGTATCTACCCCATAACCGCGGTGGGGATCAAGATGAAGTTCAACGGTAGACCGATAGCTATAAGATCACTCTGGGGGGTTATTTGCGGCACATACAGCGTCTTTGAGCTGGGTGAAGCAATGCTTGCGCAATCCCATGTCGAGTGTGCAGGTTCTGGGACTGGGGTGGTCCCTCTAGGAATGTCGCCTTCTATAGAAGTCGATTGTGCTTCTCTGGCGAAAGATCTGGGGAAGAATGGAATGCAAGCTCTCAACCTTCTCTACTCAGAAGAAGAGGACGCGTTTCTTCAGAACACCGATGAAGCTTTACCCGACATACCTTCGACCTGGCCGCCCACCTTCATTGCACACGGCACGGCAGACTCCAACTGTCCTATTGAGGGAGTACGAAGATTTACAAATCTGCTTGAAAAAATGTTTCCCCGTGTTCAATTGTGGAGATTTGAGTTGGATGGAATGCCGCACGCGTTCGATGTTGCGCACCCACACAAACTGGAGAGTTTTGCAAAGCTCGTGAGATATCATCAGGATGACAGCATGTGGAGTACCATAGGAAGGGATGAGATCAAGCTTGATGGGACAGTGTGGCTTTCAGAAGCAGCTCGGAAGGAATAGGAAGTTACTAGACTAATTTGCACCAAATGATAGACGAGAGCTCCCCGGAAGTTGGGTGCATAGTGGCCAATCTCGCTTTTCAATGCAAAAGACCATTTGAAGACCCGTTAACCCCACCAAGGAAGCTTGGGTGCATGGTAGCTGATCTGCCGTCCTAGTGTACAAGGAGGCCTGCGCGCGCGGACCGGGTGAACTTGGCTGACATCCCTTGTCCCTGCCCAGGTGACATCGGGAACCTCGCGACGCCTCTCTGCAGGTCTTCGCACCGTGCTATCATTCCTCCCACGCCACGTAATATATGCACGACCGTATGACCCTGTACAGATACATGAGTGGAGAAAGTAGAGAAAAAGTCATACGCGTCGCTGCACATGTGGTTAGTTAGGTCTGGGAGAAGCGGTGGCACATGCATGCAAGGCTGCTCAATGGCGTAACATGGTGCAGGCGCTTTTCGTAGTTCGCTTGCATATTCCGTTGGTAGTTGCTGGTCTCGATCGTTCTTAATCAACAAACTCTGCGGCTACGTGCAGGTTTCACCCCTGAGCCTTCCCTCACCGCGAAACCAACCAAGCCATGTGTTTCGTCTTTTGATAGTGATTTGCATCTCAACAAAACCTAAGACGCATGTTTGCCGGGAATAGGTTGCCATATCAATAGCTCGGTTCGACGTCGTTGTTGAGTTCCCAGGTGCCGCTATGCGAGGAAGCAGCTTGGTTCTGAGGGTCTATAGCGGCATCATGTGTGCGGGGATGCTTTCCGTGTCTCATCACAAAGCACAGGGCTACGAACATAACTGTCATTTATTGTTGACCAAGCTGATCCATGCCGACCGATGTTCGGACAGAGGAAGCAGAACTAGATGACGGACAGAGCAAACATTTCGTTTTGCAGCTGAGCATCTGGCTCGGAGGCGCGTTGCTACACCTGAATTTCGGGAGCACTAGCCCGCCTTTGCCGCAGACCATTTGGGGAACTAAGAGTCTACCGGCTGTAGTTTTTTCTTTGCCAGTGTTGCAGAAGTGGGTGGTACGAGTTACCGCGCAACGTACCTATGGTATAAGACGAGGGATGACGCGTGTGGAACCCTTTTGGGGCCAAGACCTGGCTGCCAAGTGTTCAAATGATTCCACCGGCAACAGTTTGCCCGTTCTCAGTCTGCCTCCCGCTGCCTTGCGAGCTTACACTCATCCACAGCTCTATACAGCCACCTCGAGAACTGGAAGCACCTACGAGCAACACGTATGCGAAAGCCGTCTTACCCGGGTGCGGAGGCTCGTTCTGCCGTCTCCTATCCCAAGCCCAGCATCTCCACAAACGCCAATCAGATTGAAGTGACTTCGAAATCTGACATACAGCTTGTCGTTAGACTTAGGTCCAACGAAAGCAAGCTCGGGATCATGCCTCAGGTCATTCAAGGACACAGTCAGGACCATTTGAAGGCGAGAAAACACGACTCGTCGCTGAAGATTGGACAAAGCATCTCAACGGCCTCTAAACGGTATAAAATCCTTGAAGATATACAGCGATTTATAGCTAACACCGCCGAAAGCCTGAGTTCCGACGCTGAACAGCCCTCCTCAGCAACAACAGAACGTCCGACGATCACAGAGTTCGCGATCTTCACTCCTACTATACCTCTCTTTGCAACGATCCCCGCCTCTGAGAAGATGGAATTGGCTCATGCAGCTTTACTGGAGGGTTTGAATATCTTCGGACGCTTCCCGCAAAACGAATATTGTCCGATACTTCCGTGGCTGGAACACTGGACTCTGTATCCAGAGCTAAATGAGATCATTGGAAGAGAAGATGCTATTGTTTGTATCTGGAAGATCCAATGCTTTCGACCGACGAACCGTAGAAGCAGGTTCGGGCCATGGTGGGGTCACGACTATAGGCAGTGTGCCTATGGCAGCCGCGGCGCAGCGCGATAGTTAGTCAACAGCTTGAGGGATATATAGCTCTTGTCGACGAATCTTCATTTTCGACCGCCCAGGCCTATACATGATGAAAGAATTACATCATCAAAGTTTCCAAGGTTCTGATGAGTCGTCGTAGAGGTGTCGAAGATGCCAGGGGTGATGCGAACGCAAATTCTCAAGTGCTGCTACAGTTGTCACTGAAGCTTTGACACTAAACCTCAAATGTCTATGAGTGTTTCCGAGCCCTAATCAATTTAAGGTAATTGATTATGAATCTTTTCCTTTCGCGAAAGTGACACTCCGTATCTCACTTTCCGAAATTCTATTCTGTAGGTATCAACGATCAACGAATAATAAAGCTATGAGAACTCCAAGCTTCCTTCATGTTAGTCTTTCCGTCCGTTTGAGCTGTAACTTATGCTTGGTCAATTATTCGCTCAAAATGGCCCTTCGAACAACATTTGTGAACGTTAGTCCATTCCGGAGGAATCTAATGAGTAGACTCCGTCCATACGACATCGCCAAACTAGCAATTGCCCTCGATTGCGATCTAACCAAGGCCGAATACCGGGTTTTCATGGACGTTATAGACGATATCTTTCCTGACAGATCAGAGTTGAACAAGATCCAAGATTTGGGCTGTTGTGTACATATATTTGGTGCAGATTTAACCAAACTCCGAATGCGCTTAGAGAAACCAATGGAACCTTGGTTCGAGAAC
>ML976814.1:50162-61839 GCA_010015655.1 Bimuria novae-zelandiae CBS 107.79
TTGCTTTAAGGTTCTTGTATAATAGTGGCTTGGCATGGACGTAAGGGGCCATGAGGTGGTTTTCTTCGTGGCAACAATGTTGCAGATTGGAAAGCTAATCGGCGGCGGTGTTGATATATCTGTCAAAATAAAGAGTGTTCTCTGTGTCAAGAGCGACTATCTGCTGGGTGTCATTATTGGAGTCTGGTTGGCCAACTTCTAACAGATTGTCGTTTCGCGTGAGTTCTTTCTGCTGTGGGGCTGCCTCATCGAGCAAGCAGCCCAACCATTTAGAAGCGACGTTGTCACATAAGTCCCGAAGTGTGTAATTAAAATTCGGGAGTTTCTCTGCTGGTTCCTCGTTACTGATCCAGACTGAAACACCGTTTCTTCGTTTTACATCGCCGCAAAGCATATGCGTGAAGCGATGGAGAGTAGGTATACTGAGCTTCGTCCTAATAACAACAACCGCATCTGGAGAGGCTTTGAGATCACTCCTAAAACAATTGACCGTCGCCTCTTCGTCTGGGTTTGTTTCGTTGTACAAGAGAACATGAGGCCGAAGGATACCCGATGGTGTTCTTTGCCGCAAAGTGGGATTGCTTCTTGTACGATTCTCTGCTCTTTGAGTGCAGAGGTCACACGCCTCTGGCCCATCGCGGAAGCGGGAAGGGTCGTAATTTTTAACTATTGCATGGCAAACTGTACACTGTGCATGGTTAACGCTCCCATGCAACTGAAATACAGTCGACCACGGCCCTTTGATTGGGGGCGATATCTCAGTGCCTCCCAGGACCACTACGTCGATATCATCGATGTTCTGGGTGTAAACTCGAACCAGACGACCTTGGTTCTTCAATAACTTCAAAATTTGGTAGATTGGAGTAGGATCCCGACGCAGCGCTTCCCTAGCTTTTGTGTGGATGTCGCAAATGACCCTATAGAAGCCTTCCTTCGCATCCTCTGTCCTCCAAACAAGATTAGCGTCGAAGGAAGATTTGCCACCCGATTTTCCAAGGACACCGGTCTTTGAGCGAAAGTCGGGAACTACTGTAGTAAGCCTTATCAAACGTGTCGCAATTTTTTAACACAAACTTACCTCCAGCCAATGTTGCGATTCCTGCGCCTGCAATTACTACGATGCGTCTCTTCGTACTCAATTTCTCTATCGCATCCTGGATATCATTCATCCTGCTAATCTAGTTAGAGGGGTAGAGTCACGGCAAGCCGAATTGAGGTGTATCTGTGAAGAAGCACAGGGCAACGGAATAAGCTGAACGCTTAGCGCGGGGGTGCACTGACTCAACCTATTTTATATAACGTGTTTCACCAGTCATTGAGCCACACCAGTCACTGAGCCACCCCACCAAGATCGCGACGCGTCTCTACACAACACCCACGATGCCCACCACACAACGCACCCGCCAGCTTGAAAAGGAAGCCAGGCTAGCTCTATCGACCCATGCGATTCAGATAAGACAGGTTTCTAGCTACCGAAACGCTGCAAGGCTCTATGATATCGATCGATCTACCCTACGTCGACGTGTCAACGGTCACCTACCTCGGGCCGTTGCTAACGCCCAGAAACGAAAGCTACATCCTACAGAGGAGCAGGCTCTAGTAGAGTGGATACTAGACCTCAACCGACGTGGATTTTCACCTTACATCATTGACGTACGTAGGATGGCCGACCATCTACTCGCTGCGCGCGGCCAGATCCCTGCCCCACAGCCAGTGGGTAAGAACTGGGTATCACGCTTCATCAAGGCTCAGCCAGAGCTACAGACCAAGTGGACTAGGAGCTTCCACAGTCAGCGCGCGCTCTGTGAGGATCCTGTTAAGATCTCTGCCTGGTACAAGCTTGTGGAGGAGACGCGACAGACATACGGCATACAGGATACAGACACCTACAACTTTGACGAGACAGGCTTCCTAATGGGGGTCGCCTCTACGTCTAGAGTAGTCACCAGCTCAGACACTATAGGCAGGGCTATACACATACAGCCAGGCAATCGAGACTACGTTACGACGATTGAAGCCGTCTGCGCAGCTAGGTGGTCTATACCACCCCTCATCATCCTACCTAGCAAGCTCCACCAGGCTAGCTGGTATACTGACCTACCTGCTGGCTGGGTACTGGCTGTCAGCGACAATGGCTGGACGATAGATAGCCTAGGGCTTACCTGGCTAGAGCACTTCACTCGGCATACAGAGTCTCGTACAGTCGGCACCTGGCGGCTGCTTATTCTAGACGGTCATAGCAGCCATGCTACCCCTAAGTTCGATCAATACTGTAGGACACACAGGATCATCAGCCTGTGTATGCCTGCCCATACGAGCCACCTCCTACAGCCTTTAGATGTCGGCTGTTTCTCACCTCTCAAGACAGCGTACGGACATGAAGTGACTAAGCTGGCTAGACAGCGTGTCTATCATGTAGACAAGGAAGAGTTCCTGTCAATCTACCCACGTGTACGTAGGGCTGTTTTTACAGAGCAGAACATCAAGGCTAGCTTTTAAGCGACAGGGCTGGTGCCTACCTGTCCTGATCGGGTCCTCTCATGCCTGACTGTAGTCAGGACACCGTCACCACTACAGACGGGCGCTGAGCCAGCATGGACAGCTGAGACGCCTCACACTACTACTTAGGTTGAGCAGCAGGCTAGGCTTATACGTAATCGTTTACAACGACCGTCTCAGAGCCCTACACACCAGATGCTCAGGCAGCTAGTTAAGAGCTATCAGCATGCTATAAATACAGTAACTCTCCTAGCAGAAGATATTAGGAAACTACAGGCTACCAATCAACGTCGTAGACAAAGACAGGAGAGGCGTAGGCAGTATATTGCCTCTGGAGGGGCTCTACAGGCTGAGGAAGGTCGAAGGCTGGCTGCAGAGGCTAAAAGGGTGCTCTAGTAGGTAGAGCAGGAGGACCGTGCAGGACGATCACGAGCACCACCTACATGCAGCAACTGCCATAAGCAAGGCTATAGAAGGACTTAGTATACCCAGAGATTATAGCTATTATATTAATCTATTTATATTAAATTTAACTATTGCGTTATTAAGCTATCGTGCAGAAAGCTGCGTCAGTTTTGGTAGGGTGGCTCAGTGACTGGTTGTTAGGATCTGTACTTAGCATCACCAGGCTAACATTCTGAGGCGGCCAAGGTCTTATGGGAGCCAATGGTGGTACAGCAATGGGCAGGTCACGTGACTGCTCGAAGCGCTCGAAGCGAGCAAATCGAGCAGGTGCATGAGGCCAAGGCTGTGCTCGCTCTGCTCGAGTCGAGCAAGTCGAGCATATGCAGAAAGCCGAGGCTGCGCTCGACATGCTCGAAGCGAGCAAGTCGAGCATGCTAAGTATATAGGAACATGAGGATGGACTCCTCCACCTTGTGTTCAACCTTGTTTATCAATCTATCGTTTGGATCTGAGTAAGCAACCTTGTTGATTTGATTGTGCTGTACACACCTTCGATACCAACGCCCCAGTGACAAGCGCAGGCTATCACTACAACCTTCTCCCGTCCTACCAAGTATTCCTGCCCGAGAACCAACCTTAGCCCCTATAGGGATTAGCTATCTCTTTGGGACCTTAACACTGGTGTGGCTCAATGACTGGTGAAACACGTTAACGTGTTTAACCACTCAGTGAGCCACACCACTTAGTAAGCCACCCCACCAAAATCGCGACGCGTCTTCTTACAACTCTCGTAATGCCGCCCGCCTAACGAGCCTAGTAGGCTTAAAAAGAAGGTAGACTTGCTCTATTAAAGCACGCGATTTAAAATAAATAGATTTTAAGCTACTAATATACTAGTAAACTTTATTAAGTTAACTAATTAACCCTTCGCTAACGCGTTTTAGGTACTCTACCTTAGGCTACTACTAACGCTTAGAAATGAAAGCTACACCCTATAAAGGAGCGCGCTCTAGTAGATTAGATCCTAGACCTTAACTAACGCGGATTTCTACCCTATATTATTAATATATAATAAATAGTAAACTATCTACTCGCCGCACGTAGCTAAGAGTCCCCTCCCTAGTTAGTTAGCAAGAACTAGATGTCGCGCTTTATTAAAGCTTAGCTAGAGCTCTAAATAAAGTAAAATAAGAAATTCTACTCTTAGCGCGCGAAATCTAAGGACCTAGTTATAATCCGCGCGTAGTTTAAGCTTATAAATAAGACACGTTAGTTATATAGTATCTCTAACTTAGATATCTATAACTTTAATAAGACTAGCTTTATAATAGGGATCGCTACGACCTTAAAAGTTATTATAAGCTTTAAGATAGTTAGCCGCGTAGTTACTATATAGCTAGGTAATTATAAGTAGGTAACGGCGATTAAGTGTATTAACCCGTCTAGCTGGTTAATCCTACTATTTATAATTTTATAAGGAAAGCTCTACTAAGCGAGCTAGTATTAAGGCCTCCCACCTAGCTAGGTTATTACTATTAGCGATAACGGCTGGACGACTAATAAGCTTAGCCTTAAGTAGGTAAAGCACTTCCACTAATATATAGAGGCTTATATAGTAGGGGCCTACTGGCTGCTCATCCTCGACGGCCACGGCAGCCACGCAACGCCTGAGTTTAACTAGTTCTATAGAGAGAGCAAAATTATCACGCTCTATATACTACTATATACGTTACACCTCTTATAGCCACTTAATATAGACTACTTCTCGCCTCTTAAGATCGCGTATAGCTATTAGGTATCTAAGCTTGCGCGACAACGCGTCTTTTATATTAATAAGTAAAACTTCCTATAGATCTACCTAAGTATTAGAGGGATAGTCCTTTTAGAGCAGAATATCTAGACTAGCTTTTAGGCATTAAGGCTAGTCCTAGCTTATTAAGAACGCGTCCTATCGTTGCTAATAGTAGTTAGGATGCCTTCTCCGCTAGGGACGGTGACTAACGCTAAAGTTATATAGATAGTAAAGACACTATATACTATTACTTAGCTAGAGTAGTAGGCTTAACTTATTTAGAGTCGTTTTAATCGCCTATCCTAGAGCTTTACTAGCTAGGCTATCCGCTAGCTTGTTAAAGGTTATTAGCTTGCGATGAATTTAGCAACGATTCTTGTAAAGGAGAATAAGAAGTTTTAATAGGCAAGTTAGCGCCGATAGCGCAAGGGGCAATAGCGCCGACAGTATATAGCCTGTGGAGGAGCTCTGCGGGTAGAGGAAGGTCAATTGCTTGCTGCAGAGGCCGAAAGGGTGCTCCAGCAGGTAGAGCAGGCGGGGCAGCCAAGTAGGCCTCGAGCACCACCAACCTGCAGCAGGTGCCACGAATAAGGTCATAAAAGAACTTAGTGTACTATTAGATAACGCGCATTAAATAGATCTATTTTCTATATATTTTATCGCGTGGTTGTGGAGCTATTGCAAGAAGACGCGTTGCGATTTTGGTGGGGTGGCTCACTGAGTGGTGTGGCTCACTGAGTGGTGAAACACGTTAGCGACACCACCTGACTAAGCCGCTGGCTCCCACATTACATTTGACAGTTCATTTCATTCCCTATGCGACTTGGCAGGATGCGATGTGCAAGACGAACTTTACAAATGGGCGCTATGTCAAAAATTGTTTCATTCTAGTCACTGTGGACTACGTGCCCATGAACGCCGCCATTCGTAGCCGCTTTTCCATAATGCCAGCCAGGTATATCCCAGATCCGTCATATGCCTCTCATACACACCCCTCCCTTCAAGCACGCTCCGCTTAGACGATTGCGAGCTTGGTGGCCGCGATGTCGAGAGCATCGACATCGGGAGTCAACCGCGCGAAAGCCTTCTTGGAGCCGTCAGGGCGGATGAGGGTGTTGATCTTGATCGTGGTCACGTCGTATTGCTTCTTAAGGGCAGCGGCAATCTGACGCTTGTTGGCCTTGACATCGACAATGAAGACGAGGGTGTTGTTCTCCTCAATCTTCTTCATGGCGGACTCGGTGTTGAGCGGGTGGATGAGGATCTTGCCGGCATCGAGACGGGGCTGGTGAGGGATCGACTTGCGGGGGTACTTAGGAGCGCGGCTGTGGGTCTGTTAGCCATTGATTTGCCTGCCAGGTTATCAATTGATATTGTAGGTCGAAAAAGGTACGTACGAAAGCTCGAGGGTCTTAGGGCGGTGGAAGCTGGTGCTCTTGCGCACCTTGCGGACCTTGTGCGAGTTGACCTTTACATCTCGTTAGAATTGCCGCCCATGGCACGAGAAGTAAAAGCCGCCAGCGATGAGATGCAGGCACGCCTCATAGGTCTAACTTACTCCCTTGAGAGCAGCTTTGGCAGCAGCGTTGGCCTGCTTGCTGGGCTTGGAGGCTGCGACACGTTAGTATGCATTTCCCACACGGAGCAAAGTGATGAGGATAGTTACGATCAAGCACCGCATTGAAACGGTCCGCGTCTTTGGGATGTCGCGAGTTTCGCTGATCGCTTCTTGGAGAGTGGAAGGCTGGTGCGTACCCTTGGTAGCTTTGGGAGGCATGGCGACGGGATGTGCTGTGTGTTAGTAGCTGTCGTGGGAGGAGGTCGAAAGTTCTCAGTTGTTTTCGCGCAAGTCAAAATTACGGGAGCGGTGCGATTTAGCGAGCACGTGCCGCTAGTCTAACCTGGCGTTAGCGCGGTCTCCACAAAGTGTCTCGGCATCGGCTCGCCCTGCAAACCAGACTGAACACCGACAATGTGACTTCAGCAAGCAGACATGTCCGCCAAAAAGCGCCAAAAGTCTCTTTCGCATGGCCGTCCGCCTGTGAGTAAGCCGAAAGAGAGGATGACCTCGCAGCGATCTCGGACCATTATTCGGACCCATCATCGATTGCAAAAGGAACGGGCAGCTGCCCTCAAGGCAGGGAATGTCCAACTCGCAGCTGACATCGCGAGGGCCATTGAGGAAAACGGAGGTATTAAAGTGTATCAAGCAGCCAGTAAGCAGGGCCAATCGAAGGACCGCGGTGGGGACTCCAGCCAGACGCTCGTGGAATGGTTACGAGACATGAGGGTCATCAAAGACAGCAAACAAAAAGACGCCGAAGACAAACCTGAGTCTCGGACTTTGCTACGGTGCTTGGAAGTCGGTGCATTGTCTATCACAAATGCCATCTCAAAGTATCCCAATAGCATCGCGATGACGAGGATCGATCTGAACAGCCAAGGAACTGGCATCGAGAAGCAAAATTTCATGGAGCGTCCGCTACCATTATCTTCAAATGAGCAATTTGACATCATCTCTCTCTCCCTGGTTCTCAACTACATTCCTGATCCAGTCGAGCGCGGCGAAATGCTGAAGCGAACAACGCAGTTCTTGCGCCGCAGCAACGTGGCTCAGAGGCCCGCTGGCACTGTTCTTCCGGCTCTATTCCTTGTCTTACCTCTACCTTGTGTTGAAAACTCGCGTTACCTGGACGAGCCGCTGCTTCTTGACATTATGGCCAATCTTGGGTTCAGCGTAACGAAGGAGAAGAAGACATTTAAGCTTTGCTACTATTTGTTCAGCCTCACAGACACGAATACTGGAGTCAATTTGCCGAAAATTAAAAGAAAAGATGGCCCAGCGATGAATAACTTCTGCATCGTAGTGGAATGAGAATATTTCTACTACCAACTCGCCCAAGCAGCCATTGGTGAACGGAGAAAGGCTTCGGAATTTGTCAAAGAACGTCGGTTCTAGCTTTGACGCATACAAACCAAGCAAGAGCAGCGGGCATGGGCGGAATCGACGCATGCCTTGCCATGGATAGGGTGCACACGGCCAGAGAACTTACTGTCGCAAGGGCCAACGGTGATCGCATTTTGTTGTAAAGTACCGATTTGAAGGACGCACTATCAGAAACCATGCGTCCTAAGATATGCAGCTTTATGCCCTTGGTGATTATCGAGAGCCGGCCTACGCATAATCCAAACACAACACGATTCTGGGTCCACCTGATCTACCTTTACGAAACCGTTCGCGTTGTACAAGGAGGCAAAGTCATTTCCCACTCGACACCAGATTTCTAGCCCCAACGAGTCCGCCTTATCGATCCCCCATTGCATGAGTGACTGTGCTAGGCTCCCGAATTCCTTGTGTGGACTTGATACTGTACTGTAGAGATCTACTGGGGGTTGTGCGCGTCAGCTACGCGTCCTTCGATACAATGAGGCCTCCGCGGTGAGGTTATGTTACTTACAGATGCACGGCGCGAGTGTCGGTTCTGCCGGTCCTGCCAAACCTGTCCCAAGTCGTTCCTCTTTCCTGGAAGTATGGACGAACCATATGGCCGCTCCCACGATTTTCCCAGTAGCTGGGTCCGCGGCTTTTAAAGTGAGACAGTTGCGCTCATTTGATTCTTGCACTGAACTCTCGATCTTTATCCTGCTCTAGCCATTCCACAAGCTTGAAAACCTCCTGCCAGTCACAGCTAGACTGAACTGGAGTTATATCAACCGACATACGGTGAAAATATTTGCCAGAGAAAAAGTATGTCGAAAAAGGGGCGTCATCGTAAGACTCCTTCCCCATTCGTTCTGATATATATATTGCATGCATGTGCCACAAATCAGTGCTTAGGAGGTCGTGCTCGATTTTGTGGTCGCTTATAACCGGATTGTGTTGGGCATTCTGCAGTGCAGGGAATCCGGTGGTCTGGCATGTGCTATTGATTGACGCTCTGCGGTATTGGCGCGGCACAGTTCGCTCCTTGTTCAACATTCATCATACGGCCATAGCTATGTAGCGGTGTGCTTGTGGGGGCGGTACAATCTGCAGCTGTGATAGTCGCGTCTACTCAGCAGTTTTTTGGGAATGTCCGGCAAATGGGTATGCATAGAGTCATAGGGTCGTGTGCCAGTCCAGGCTAGCCGCCTGGGCCATAGCCAGGTCACGGGACTGTGCCGTGTAGTCGCCCGAATACTCGAACACGAGCTGCGCATGGACCCGCTCGTATTCCTCAGTGTCCGCTCGCGGTTTTCCAAGTATGGCTCGTGTTGCTGTCACGCCTCTCAACAGAAGCCCTTTAGTGCACATCATGAACTGGTTCTGCTTTGCTGTCGCCTTCATCTTACTGTTCGTCAAGTCACACGACGCGCACTAAGGGGCGCTTTTAAAGCTGAGGACTGGTTGATCATCGCAGCTTTGGTTCGTATTATACCTAGTAGTCGTCTTTCATGAATTCTGTCATTTACTTTCCAAGGTTTTCAGCTTTGCTCAATCCATTGCTGTTTCATCGGCGGCAGCTTCCGGTTTCGGTAGACCAATCCACTCTCTGAACGAGTCTCAAGTGGACGGCTTCCTGAAAGCAGATTACGCGGACCTTGCACTGCTAATCTCCAGCTTGGGTATTTCCAAGATATCTGCAGTAATATTCACCGAAGGCTTGAGCCCGGATGCTCTCCATCATCGAATTTCGCATGTCACTGGGGGCACGAGTTTAATCTAGATCTTCATTAGGGTCTTCACTTTGTTATTTCGTTACGCGCCCCCTAGAACGTGGGATCTGCTGGGTGGGAGCAAATGCATAAATTTGGTATGTGGTAGGCTGACGGACTACTTAAGAACAGCGCTTTCAACGTACAGTACTCCGCACCGCACCGAGCTCCTGTACGGTCGTGCGGATAGTAGGGGGAAATACGTACGTACGGCACACCAAGGCAGTGAGGGAGATGCGTTACGTACAGCGTAGAGGTCCAATTTCTGGCCGTACGGGCCGTAGAGTATATAGAAATTGCCTAATCGGGAAGGACCTTAGTAGAGAGGTCGCTGGGAGCTCTTTGGCGACGTCTTCGCCCTCCTTCTGCTCCTTCTGCTGCTCTCCATCCTTCTTGACGATGTGAGCAAC
Source organism: Bimuria novae-zelandiae CBS 107.79 (assembly GCA_010015655.1). Classification (NCBI taxonomy): domain Eukaryota; kingdom Fungi; phylum Ascomycota; class Dothideomycetes; order Pleosporales; family Didymosphaeriaceae; genus Bimuria; species Bimuria novae-zelandiae. Next base: position 59,964 of record ML976814.1, read on the forward strand.
CAGCTAGGTGAGGTAACTCGTGACGGCGTCTCTCCTCAGCCAGTTCTTTTAAAGCTGGAGAGCTTCTATTACCGCTGGGGACAGTGAGTTGCGATCGCACGTGACTGTACGTTTGGCGGAGGAGAAACAGCGCTCGCAGTCGCACGAGGTGGCTGGCACGGAGAGGTGATCCATGGCCATTTTGTAGACAATTAGGTAACGTTTCTGCCCTATCTCCGTCCACTAGCGGTGTAGATCTTAGAGTAAAGCTGCTAAATTAAAATACGCTAACGCAGTAAGTTTATCTTTATAAAGACTATTAAAATACTTATTTAGCTAAATTATACGTTTTTACTACTTAAAGCTCTTCTTACTAGTAAAAAAGTAAATATTAACTTTTATTATTTAAATTTTATAATTATTGCTAGCGTACGCGCTAGGGACTTTACGTCTACTAAGTAGCTTAGGTAGTTACTTATTATTATTTCTTTTATAGAGATCCTTTCTTTCTAAGTATTATTTAAAGACGTCTTTAATAAACTTCTCCAACTTCTTATGCTATAGCTTATGCCTCCACTAATAGGTCTTAAACCAAAAAGGTCGTAGAAACGGGTAGAAGGTAGTAGCGACATAACATAGTAATAATAATATATTAAAAATAAGCTTTATAAAATACGTAATAAGCTTCTCGAGGGCGAGCGTAACGCTAAAAACTATATAATTATAGTACTTAAAGTCCTTAATTAATAAACGCTATTTTTATTATTACTACCAAGAGACGCGTAGATTTCTTATAGGTTAATAATTATCTACTATAAGCTTCTAAATCCGCTACTACTAGCGTTACCCTCTAGCAACTTTATACTCTTATAAAACGCCTTTAAGACTTATATTATAATAAAGATCTTATTTTACTCGTTATTCAATAGCGCGTTAATTATAGAGAAGTATTTATTATTTATAGTAGAGTTATTATTTTAGGCGCGCTTAAAGAATTATTAAATAGGCTTATAAAGGTTATTATAGTAAAGTAATATAATATAAACGCTATATTAGTAAATACCACTATTTTCAACTAGATTAAAGATAAAAAAGCTAAAGAGATTATTCTTATTAAGTACTAAGAACTATATATCTTAAAAAAGTGATTTCTTTTATAAAAATTATAAATTACATTTATAAAGTTATAAAGCTTGCTAATAGCACTATAACTATAAATTAAATCGTATTATTCTTTAGGTAATAACTAAGCTAGTTCTTCTTTAAATTTACTAACGCTATTACTATATATACGAGCTTTTATAACGTAATTAATTTTATGCTTTATATAACGTATTTAGTGCTAAATACTAATATAAAAGTCCTTAGGCGCAATAGCTTCGAGCTTTTTAATAAATATTATACTATTATTTTTAGTATTATCCCTTATAAGGTAATAGAGTTTCTAGGTAAAATTATACTTGTAGATAATATTAAGGATATTTTAAGCTTATATAGCGCCTATATAATTATAAAATAAATCTTAAAAAGCTATAAGGAGGTTATATTAGTAATACTTAGCATCTAAAAAACGTATTAGTAAGGCTTAGATCTCTATTAGTTCTCCTAAATTCGTCTATTTTTAGGGTCTTAGCATAGCGCTAGCACTACTTACTAATAAAGTAGGTGATAATTTTTAAAAAGTCTATATTATTTAACAGGCTCTATATATTATAACTTACGCTTAACATATACAATGCTATAAAAATCTTAATTTTAAAAGGCGCTTTAGATACTAATTGTGACGGTTTAATGGCTCTTACTCGATGAGATGGTTACTCCTACCCTTGCTTAGTTGCCACTCACCTTTCTGAGAGGGCTACACCTATCTGGGACTAGCGATGTTTACGCTCGTACA
>ML976815.1:0-59351 GCA_010015655.1 Bimuria novae-zelandiae CBS 107.79
GGGCAATAGTCCTTCCAGTCAAACTTCTCCCGCACCTCATTCATGTTTGGAGGGCGTAGATCCTCATCCCATTGCAGGCCCGTCCAGAGCTTTGCATACCGGCAGCCCTGGGGATCGTACACCCAGTTCTGTTTATCCTGGATCCAGAACACTACAGCAAGCTTTTCTTCGCGGGTATACGAGCGACGAGAAACACTAGATTCAGCTTCTGGACGCTTATACAATGGGTTATCCTTGCGTGGGCGGCCGGTTTTCTTGCGTTTGGGCGGCATGCTGGTGGTGATGAGGATGAGGAGTTCGGCGATGAGGGGGCTCGTATAGGTAGCCTATTAACTCTGTTAGATGACGTCGATGCGCAGCAAGGTAAAATTCTAGGATAATTGAGCTCGCTGAGACGAGTAGATCGACGTACTCAACACCAAAAAATGTCACGATATGGTCGAGATGCAAGGCACTGAGTAGATTGTTGCACATTTAGAGCAACAGAGCTCGCATCCAGATTCTGATACCTTGGCAGCCCACTATACCTCCTACGGTTACGTCGCCACCTGCAGCTAGCAGCTAGGCTATCTATTAATTGCAAAACTCTACGGTAACATGCGGTTTAAAGATGACTGGCGTGGCTAGGGATGCTGATCGCCGAGACCTTTAAGGGAGAAGCATGTGGTCGACGGCGTGACGGTGTGACGCTAGGAGACGCCTTTTATAACGAGTGCTCGGTCAGCTCATCTTCAGTAGGCCCGATTGCGAAGCTGAGCATATCTTGTGAAAGATGAATCTTGCTGTAAGGATGGTCATGGAGTGACAAGGGTGGAACGTCACTAATCTCATGCAGAGGTCAATCGATCCAGCGGACGTTGTGCAATCACTCGTGCACACATTGTCAGACGTTTTCGATGCGACGAAAGATCTCTACCGGACCCTGAAGTCCAAGCAGAAGCGGGACTATGAGGCGAATTTGCGATCACGTGGGTACAGGAGGAGCGTCGATTACTTGGATGATGGACCGGATGGCGAGGAAGAGATTGTCATGGACAAGGCTGCGGTCTTGAGGCAGTTCGACCTTGGTATCCAGGACGTCGGCCGACAGTTCGCGGTGGGAGACGGTACGATATGCTCTCGCAGCCACAGGACTTCAGATTGAAGAGTAACCATCGGCGTTCGCTCCACTGGAGTAACTCGAGACACACCCAAGCTACATCCAGATGATGTGTCCTGAATGCGCGGTGTCATACTAACTTTTCGTAGTCGTCTCACAGGCGGGACTACAGTCGCAGATTATTACCCTGCAATCGGTCATCATCACCACGTTCCTCTATGGGCCTGCCTCACCGGAGCCAATATCGCATCATCTCAAGACCTTACTCGCGGCTTCACGAGAAGCAGAGGCTACATCCGTAGATATACTGTCTGCCCAACAACAACGCCAGAGTGTAGTATTGCCGCCGACTCCGCGTTCGACGACGAGGTCACGCGCTGGGAGCATGAAAGCACCCCCGTACCCTATGACTGCATCGGGCTCCGCTTCCACGGCGTTGGTGCTTTCGCGACGTGAGGAGCCGGCGGACGGTTACATGCGATCAGTGCACCCGGCAAAAACGACTATTCTCAGCAGACCTGGAGCATTCAGAACAGACACAGAGACCACAGCATACTCGGGACCCACGGCCTACGGCACCGAGACGACCCTTCATTCAAATTTCTGCTTGTACGCAATTGACCTCCAACGACATGGATCGCAGCCTCTTGCCGCTTCTATCACCTCCGAGCCGTCACCGTATTGTCCATATTGCAAGCGCTCGCTACACCTTTCGCCCCGAAGGTCATGGGAGATCTTTAAAGACGATGGCGTCCAGGAACGCTGTTTCCACGTGCAGAATCGCTTCGTCGTCAAGTGCCACCGCGAAGGCGTCGACGGTGGCTACTCCTGTGTGCTTTGTTCACAAAGCGCCAGTCACGAAACAGTCTGTGGTGACGTGAAGGCGCTCGTCAAGCACGTGTGGCAAGACCACAGCATCGGTGAGCTCGAAGCGGAGCCAGACGTCTCCGAGGTTGGAGACAAGATACTGGAGCGAAGGCGAGATAGTGTGATGAGCCCTGGGAGTCGGAGGAGCTTGAGTCTCGGACCGAGCAGATCGGGTCGACGCAGGCTAGAGAGGGAAGTTGAGACCTTGGAGATGAGCTATCCGCGGAGAGAAGATTGAACTGCGCCTGCGCGTAAGGTCATCCTAAGGAGCACGTGGGCCAGGCTGGCAGGTTACCTAGCTAGTGGGCCGGACTGTAACGGTGTTTCTGAAGCATCACACGTCCGCGACTTCGGAGATATCCTCTTACTCATCTATACCTACCCAAGGAAATCACATGCGTTGCAGCACACCCCTGCCGTGCGAGAGCATCTCATCGCTCACAATTCGCCTTCTCTTCCTCACCTCCACCACTGTATTATTAGCCAAACTATCTCATTACCTATCTACCTTTACAGTAATCCTATCCTGCGCCCCCGTTTCCATAAAAGCAATTCCTCCGGCCCCAACCATGCATGTTCTCGCGCGACATCTCACCCGCATCGCCCGCGCGCCCCGCCCCACCTTGCAGCCGCACCTTTCCCATCCGCGCAAGCAATAGCACTCACACTGCAGCGTGCCTCGCCGCGTTGCATCCTTCGTCGCAGGCCGAGTTAGGATAATGCTAGCATGCTGAAATCGATGGGTGGTGCTGTGTTGCCGGATGGGGTAGTTTGAGAGTAGAGGGGGGTGGTGGGGACGTGGCGAGGTGGTGGTTGAGCGGTGGGTTTGTTGGGTGAAGGGTGCGGGGTGGAGGGTGCGGGAGGTGGAGGGTGCGGGAGGGCTTGTGCGACCATTGTCTGGATGGGGTTTAGTGCGTGAGGCTGGAAGGGAAAATTGTTTGAGCGTGGAGGGGCTTATGGCAAATTTCTTTTTCTTTTTTGGCGGTTTTTCTCGATGGTTTAGACTTTGATTTGGGTACACCTGTGGAGCTGCGTGTGGTGCTCGCTGCCGGCGTCTTTGGGATATCTTTCATGGTGGCGTTCGGGTAGAGGAATACTTGGGCAGGCCAGCGACGCAGTGCTAGCGGACGATAGCTGTCTACATATATTCGTAATAGTGGCATGGTGCTATATGAAATGAGGTGGTGAATATACAGTCGCAATAACCCACTCCTTGACATAATGTAACAGTGTTCAGAATTTATATCAATGAAGAATTGCCGTTCCTGATCTCACAGGTCCAGCGCATAGTGAGACTTCTTCTCGCAAAATGCCTGCTCGACTTGAAAGCTAATTGAGGCGTTGTAGCCCTTAATGGCCTTGCTCTGACAGTAGTTAACCTATTCCTCTTCTCCGCTCGCTGGGAAAATAAACTAGATTAAAAATAACAGCAAGGTTTCCAGGTTGTATTTCCAGGTTCGTAGCATAGGCACAAAATGGTTGAGAGACGCCGATATCCTGAAAGTCTGAGGTGGAAAATGTCTACGCCGGAACGATGCTTATTTTCTCTAAGCGGGTGTATGATCAACTCCCAACAGCTGCGCTCCCACATGAACGCTCCAATACCACTCTGCCTCTGGCAGCAATGCGTGCGTACGCGCGCGATAATTTAATATACTAAGAACCGTATTTGCATAGTACTATAGTAGGGGAGGAATTATAGTATAATATAATGTAATATTTTATATAAAAGCGTAAAATCTTTTAGCTAAATTTTTTTTTTCCTATAATTTTTACTTATAATTATAACTAACGTATATGCATAGCGAGTGTATTAGTTAAGCAATTGTATTACTTTGCCAAGACTCCACTCAAATCTAAACTATAAACAGTAGTATAAAAAAACTATAAGTAATTATTAAAAATCGTAGTAGACTAATTAATTTAAAATCTACTTTTATAAATTATGCTACGAGCTCAGGAAACCCAGATAGTAACATAACTATAGACAAGGATGAATAGGGGGAGATAGATAAGGTTATACTATAGCTAGCCTGCAAGGACTCGCGGGGTTGCTTATATTAGCTAAGATTACGTAACCCTAATCTAATAGTAGCTCTAGATTAAGGTAATCCGCTAAGAGCTTTAAACTAAGGTGATCCACTAAGGGGACCAGATTACCTAAAGACAGAGGAAAAAATAGACTAGTATATAGTATAGTAGATTCTCTTATATTATTTTCTTCTTTATAATTAACTTATATATCTTCTGTGCGAGTACGTTCTCCTATATAAATTAATAAGTTATTTTACTTTATTATAAGATTAAATTATTTAGCCTCGCGCTAAGTGTTGCATTAATTTATACTACTAAATAATTTATAAAGTACTATAATACCTTACTACCTTAACTTAGATTAGAATAAGGTATAAGCGCCTTATAATACTTTAACTACTTTATAGTATAATAGTAGGACCTAGCTTAATAACTATAGCTCTAGTACTTAAAGAAAAGACGCTATAAAAAGTAGTTACTAAGTAAAAAGCTTAAATAGCTTAGCTTTAAGAAATTATTAATTATATAAAAAAAAATAAATACCTAGGAGAAAGCCAAGTATTAACTAAAAGTCTTAAAACTAAAACCTTATATTAAAAAGGACTACTTAGGAACGTTCTTAACGTAAATAAAACTATTTATTTACTATAACCTAAAAAAGTTTAATATAGAATAAAATAAGATTTTAGTTACTTATATAAATACATAAAATAAGGTAGTTATATAGGCTAAACTAATAATTAATAACTTTCTTAAGAATAGTAAGCTAAAGGACTATAATTTAGATGCTACTAAGAATACTTTTAAAAACTAGGAGTACTTTTATAAGGCTATAAAAGGAATAGTTAGTATAATTAATAAAAAATATTAGGCTAAAATATGCCTCTAACGCCTGCGTTAAGAGAAATTAGTAGTACTTTATACCTTAGAGTTTAAGTAAATAGTAGCGGAACTTAATAATTAAAAAGAAGCCTTACTTATAATCGCCTACTATAATAAACTAAAGGAAATAGTTAAGGATAAGCTAGTTTACTAAGGAAAGACTAACGATCTAAAAGAACTTATTAATAATGCTATTAAAGTAGATAATCGCCTGTATAAGCGAAAGCTAGAAAAACAGCATGGTACCTGACTGCTCTCTAGAAAAGAAAACAATACCCGACCCTCAGGAAGAGATAGGGACGGAGACGTCATCATGACCGACGAAGCCCGATGGTACAAAAAGAAAAACGGAAGAGGAAAGTAGCCGTACAAACCTAAGAAGGGTTACCAGGGCAGAAACAGCATCTCGCAGGAAGAGCGAGAACAGAGGTTTAAGGACAAAGCCTGCCTCCGATATGGCAAGCAAGGCCACTTCGCCAAGAACTGCGAAGGTCGGGAGACTAAGGTTAATACGACTAACCTCCTACGAGTAGCTATGGTCGCCCTCACGCCACCGGAGGCGGAGGAGGTAGATCTCACGCAGGAGATCCCCGAGCCAGTAGAGGAATAGGGAGATAGACGAAAAACCCTCCACGAATACTAGATCTTCTAACGACTGGCAGACGACACCTGCTGGATGTGTAGTAGCACGCTACATCACTTGTCTTAGTGCGAGACGAAGGTGATCGTCTAAGGACCACACGCTTGGGACGCCTATGGGCTTGCCGAAAAGCTGCAAGGACCCCCGAAGCAGTACCTACGCCAGATCACGATACAGGAACAACATGCACATGCCAAATAGTGGCAATGCATGCGCAAAGGATGCTAATAGCACTTTAAGGCTAGAGTTAAGGCCTCTTATTTTCTAGGAGGCTTAAAATATTATAAACTTAAAAAAAGCTAGTGTAGCGTGCCTAATAACTATTATAAATACTTTTTAGTCTATTAGGCAACTATTATAAATAGAATAGTTAGCACTAATATTTTAGTATTACCTATAAACTATATAAATAATAAAAGTTTAAGATAGGCTAGTTCCTTTAGGGCCTAGACTCCTGTAATACTAGTATAATAATAAGTAGTATATAGCTAAAAAGAGACGTAAACTACTTATTAATTAAATAAGACTAATATAACCTATAATGCTTTACGTACCTAAGCCTATAAGAAGAAGCAGCCTCCTCTAATAGCTACCTAAAATATAAAGTATTAGCCTAGAATAAATACCTTACTCTAAACTATTCGCAATATAGAAATTAGGGAATATATAAGTTTAATAGGATTAGAGAGACTTATGCCCTATATTAATAGTAATATAAATAGTATAAGATTAAGGTAGTCTTAAAGCTAGCCTAACTTAAGGATTAGATCTAAGAAGTAGAGACCTTATAAGAAGGCTAGAATAAGTCTAAGAACTTAAAAACTAGATTATTACTAAGTAATAAGCTACACTAGTAATAGTATAATTATTATAGCTTATTAAGTAAACACTTGCTAAGTCAAGAAACGCTTAATTAAGAATATTATAGTATACGGATATTATATTATAGTACTTATTAACTTAAGGGTAGACGCGTGTCTAATCGCCCTATATGTAGTTAAGAAATATAATATGCTATATTATAATAAGAGAATACCGCTATAAATAGGACTTATAGATAGGACCTAATTATAGGGATATAGTAATAGTTAGCTACGCCTTAAGATAGCGCTAGTATAAGTTAATATAGAAGGCCTAAAAAGCTAACATATTTTTACTATTATAAAGATAGGAGATATTAAAGCTATTGTAAGATATAAATAGCTAAAATAATATAATTTATAAATAAACTAGATTAAACAAATAATCCTTCCCTAGAATTTACTAGTAATAGCTTAGGCAAGCCCTAGAGTTATAAGGCTCTTATACCTTATTCCGATTCGGGTTAGGGCGGTAAGGTATCGTAGTACTTTATAAATTATTTAGTAGTATAAGTTGATGCGACACTTAGCACGAGGCTAAATAATCTAATCTTATAATAAAATAAGATAACTATTAGTCTATATAGGAGAACGTACTCGCATAGAAGATATATAAGTTAACTATAAGGAAGGAAATAATATAGAAGAATCTACTATACTATATACTAGTCTGTTTCTTCCTCTATCTCTAGGTAATCTAGCCCCCTTAGCGGATCACCTTAGTTCGAAGCTCTTAGCGGATTACCTTAATCTAAAGCTACTATTAGATTAGGGTTATATAACTTTAGCTAATATAAGCAACCCCGCGAGTCTTTATAGGTTAGCTATAGTATAACCTTATTTACCTCCCCTTATTTATCTTTATTTATAGTTATATTACTATCTAGGTTTCCTAAGCTTATAATATTATCCTCCCTTTTAGGGTAATTATCTTAATACCTATTATTTTATAATTATATAGCAGCGCTAGCGTGCGCGCGTATAAGTAGCTATTAAGGCCCTTATTATAAGTTTACTTTATACCCTTTTTATTCCTTGCCTAACTATGCCTAAAGTCCTAATAACGTCTTCTAACTAATGCCACTAGGACTAGATAAAGGTTATTCTAGACGTAGACGTTAAGATACTAACTCTATATAGGTGTTATAAAGAGAAGGGGATAAAGTACGTAATAGAGTTATTTACTAGCTTTTATACTTACTCTATTTCAGCGAAAGTCTAGTATAGTTTAGTTTTAACGTAAACTAAGTGTTAAGAGATAAAGGTAAAGTAATACTATTTTTAAGGTAATATTTTTTACTTCAAGGAGGAACTAGCTTAGAGAGAATAAAAGTTATTTAATATTTAAAAAAAAAGAACGCCGTAAGCTAAAAGAAATTATATTAATAGAAAAGTTAGAATATTTAAAGCGTAAGGCTAGAATCTTAAAGCCTTTTTCTTTTAAGAGTATAGACGCTAGCGCCCTTATTCTATTTTTACTATTATTACTTATATCTAACTTAGGCTAGTTATAGGCTAACTTATTTACTTCTTTTAACCCTTCTGCGTCTTTTAACTTTTCTAAGTTCCTAGCTAATCTAGCTATAGGACTCCTAGATACTCCGCGTAGAATTTCTCTAGCGCTGTCTTATAGTTCGTGAGGTTTTATACTAGTTCCTACGTGTTATGGCTCTCTAGCTATCCTTCTTATTTCACTTAGTACTTATACTAACGTCTAATCTTTTATAAATCTTTAAGTGCCTTGACTTCGTATTCTTTATCTTTAAGTATTAAATATAATTCTAGTTTAGCGTCTAGTAGTACTAGTTCTAATAAAAATTTATAAAAGACTAGGTGTATGCGTATATCTATAGGTAGCAATAGTTTAAAATTTACTAGCCCTTTAACTTCTTAAACCTTAAATAGTCTTTTTTAAAGGTTATTTAACTTCTTACTTAGCCTTTTTATCTTAAAAAAATTTTTTATAAAAGGAGGACTTTATCCCCCTTCTTAAAGGTTAGTCCCTTAATTCTTTTTTTATTTACTTACTTTACTATTTGCTTATTACGTTACGTAATGTTTCTACGTAGTGTCTCGTGCAGATCCTGCATAAGTTTGGCCTTATTAGCTCTATCCTTCGCGATGCTTTAAATGTCTAACGGGTCCTAGTAAGTCGTCGGCTCATATCCGTGGTTGGCATAGTATGGCGAGTATCCTATAGTCGCCGACCTTGCACTTGTTAGGATCCGTTGAGACCCAACATGACGCGAGGCGGGGCATGGCCACTTATCCGTGCGACCAGCCAAGGTTCCTGACTCAGCCACAGATCACGTGACCATGTCACGCGTCCCAGAAGTATCGGGCGTCCCAGAAGTATCTTGGCATATGGGACTTTGGGATTCTTGGGACACCTGGGATTCGTGGGACGAGTCATGTATATAGGGACACGAGGATAGTCTTCTATCATCGTGTTCAACCTATTTATCAATCTATCGTTTGGATCTGAATAAGCAACCTTGTTGATTTGATTGTGTTATACCCACCTTTGATACCAACGCCCTAGTGACAAGCGCAAGCTATCACTACGACCCTCTCCCGTCCTACTACAGTATTCCTGCCCGAGAACCAACCTTAGCCCCTTAGGGACTAGCTACCCCTTTGGGATCTTAACAGCACTATTGTATGGTAGCTAGGCTATTAGCAATAGTTTAACCTAATTATCTTCAAGCTTATTTATATATATTTAAAGATATTATTCTAGCGTCTAATTCGTGTGCTCTATTTAGCTATTTATTTTAAAATAAAAGCTTATTATAAGCTTATGATTAATCCCTAATTTAGCTATAAACGTAGTCTAATACGATAATGTAAATATCTTAGCCCTATCTATAATAAACTTATCTAGTTATCTAACCTATAATATTAGCTCTTATTCTACTATATAGGTTAGTTCTTTTACTAATATAGCTTCTATAATTAGCACAAACCTTAACTCCTTAGTAAGTTAATAGATTATAACTAAAATTAAGTTATAGGGATCCTTATTTTTTAGTGCTAGTAATACTAGTAGCTTTATAATAAAATCTATAGTTACGCTTAACTATAGTCTTAGGGGTGGCTATATTAGCTATAAAAGGCTATAAGGCTTATATCTTTTAGGCTTATTCTTATAATAGGCTAAATAGTTGCTTAGTACCTTCTATACTACCTAGCGTAGCCTAGGGATAGCATATTTATTCGCGATCTAACACGCTATTTTAGTAATTTTTAGGTATCTTTAGTCCTTATCTTTGTGTAACTTCTTTATTAGTAGCGGAGCTACTTACTTATTAATTTAAATATAGTTTTAGTAGTCTCGTACCGCTATTTTTATAGCTTAGTAAAGATTATATGCTTAGCAATCCTTATCTATAAGCCTATTATAATCCTATATCCTATTTATAGCTAGTCTATAATAGGTAAAATCTACGCGTCGCACTTCCAGTGCTAGCGCGAGTTATATTTTATTATAGCGAAGGGTTCTATCCTTCGCATAAGTTAAGATTATAACGTAGTTATCTATATTATCTTTTTCTATAAGATTTAATTATTTACTAAGCATGTTTATTACAGTGTTTACGTTTCTTAGTAGATACGTAATATAAAAGTTAAATTCTACTATTTATTTAAACTATTTAGCCTATCGCTAATTAAGCTTCTTAGTTATTATAAAGCGTGTTAGATTAAAGTAATTAGAGAATACCTTTATCTAGTGCTTAGCTCTCTTAAGCTATACATCTTATTACTGAAAATAGTTAATAATTACTAGTAGTTCTTTATTACAGATTTTATAATTAAGCTTTACTCTTAAAAGCTTTCTTACGTAATAAAAGATTAGTCTCTACTTCTTATTATTATATTTTTATAGTAGTACGGCCCCTAGCGTATAATCTAATGCGTTTATGTAGATGTAATATTGTCGCTCTAGGTTATATATTTATAGTAGGGGTGCTGTCAGATTTGATAGTGTTCTGTCACTTTGAGATAATGCAATGATGAGAATTTGATAGATGTGATGATTGATTGATGATGTTCGTGTTCTGTGTTCCTGGAATGCAGATGTGTGCGAGGCTCCAAATAAGTGCCGCTATAGCGCTAGCCCTATTTAGAATAGTACAAAAGAGAGAGTGCTCCAGCCTTATATCTACAACAGATAGAGGCTATATAATCGGACACACCCCCTTAGCTTAAGCTTATCCTCAAGCTAGACCTTCGCATTATTTATCTATCTATTATTCTAACTTAAAGGCCTCTATCCTTTGCTGTAGATCCTGCAGGGCAACCTCTTAATTAGTAATTTTATCTAATATATCTTTAAGTCCTAGCCTATTTAGAAACTTGCTCTATTTGTTTACTAGCAGGGCCTTTATAAGTCCATCTGCAACTATGTCCTCTAAGCGTTAATAGTCTACCTTAATTATCCTAAGTGTAACTTCTTGTCTTAGCTAATAATTATAGATATCTACATGGCGGAGCTTAGTTTGCAGCTTTGCGATTTCTTTAGTAATAAGGCAAATAGTCTATTAATTATCGCAGTTAATTATAATTAGGCGATTGCTTATAGTGATCTAGAGCTCCTAGAGTAATCGTAAAGTGAAGATGGCCTCCTTAGCTACTTATAAAAGCGCTAGAAGTTTAGCCTCTATTATTAATATAGTAACTGTATCTTGCTTACTTGCTTTCCAGGCAATTAGGCCACTAAATAATTTAATAACGTATCCTTGTGAACTCTTGCGATCGAGTGTATTGTCGAATTTGTAGGTATATACCTACATGCAGTCGAGGATTTAATGGCCTGCTGCCTTTACTAGAGCTGCTGCGACCTCGCTCCAAGACTTTATTTCTTTATGGCTTTGTAGATGGGATCGTTCTGCTTCCTTCCACATATTATAAAGAGGGTGATCTTCGAGCTTGCTTTAGCATGTGGGTGGCTCTAAAAGCACACTTTGATGTGGCTTCTTGCCTAATGTAATTATTTGTCGAAGCTGCGCCTTATTAAGAGTCTTACCTTCGTATTTGCCGCTGCTGCTAGCTTTAGTGCCTGCCATAAAGGCTGCGGCCTATGGGCTTGTTTGCAACTGTCCTATTTGCACTATTTATAGTGGTATAGCTTAATTATCTCCTGCTATTAGTTGTGCAAGGAGTGTCACTGGTGGCGGCGTTAATAGAGGCGTTAGATATTTGTACCTAGCTCTCCTATCTTGCCTGCACTTAGGAGCCTCTTCCTCTAGCGCTTTACTAATTATTTTATCCTTAAAGAAGGACTTAGTGGCATGCTTTTGTTAAGGTGAGGGAGGTAACTCTACTAATCGCACCTAGGCTACTATTTCTTCTAATGTGCTGTGTATAAGGTTGTCTATTAGGTCTTTAGTTTTGCCTAAGAACATAGTATCCTTATTGAATATTATATCGCGAGTACTGATCGTCTTTGCTAGAGAGGGAATCTATATTCTTTAGATGTTAGTTAATCTGTAGCTAACAAGGTAGCTAATCTATGCTTTGGGGTTAAGCCTCTAAAGCCTGCTTTTGCCACGTTTTATGTCGTTGGTTATCGCAAACGCTTTGTAGCTATATGCTTTTAGGTAAGCTTAATTAGGCTTCTTTAGTTAGGTAATAATGCCGTTCTAAAAGGCTACTATTATAAAGAACACTTTATATGGAGATTGCTATTAGTTAGTATAGTTTAGCGTTTAATTATATAGGTAGACTGCGGCTCGCGTGATCTTAGGCTATATCTACTATAGTAGATTAGAGTTAAGTCGCATTGCGCGCGCTTTTTTCTTAATTATACCCCCTAAGCGTTCTGCTCCTCTATTTTGTGCTTAAGTATCTAGTACTAAAGGCTTAATCTTAATACCTTACGCCGCGCACTACTTCTTAATATTAGCCTTAATAGAGAAGATCTTGTTATTAGATTTAATTACTTTCACTATAACGTTGTATTATACTTCTATAAACCGTATAAAAGTACTAAGTAATTTAATAATTAACCGTGCTAGGCGGTTATCCTTAAAGTAGAAGTCCTATGCGAAGCTAGAGAATTAATTAGTAATTAGTATTTAGCTCTTCTCTCTTGTTGAGCTGTCTGCTTTATAGTCGTGAAAGTCTATTGCGACTCGCTCGCCAGGGCCTTTAGTTCGCTCCCTGGCTTGCCAGCGTATTTGCCGTTTCAGTTTTGCTTTACCGCAGGCGTTATATTTTACCGTAGGGAGACCTTTAATCCTTACCCCCTTAGATTACTGCACGAGGTGTTCGAGGGCCTAAGGGCCTAGATAGCCTAATTACTAGTGCTAGGTCTATGCGTTTGCCTTCTACGGTCTTCGTTTAGTGCGTGTGTTAGTCTTGTGAGTGGCGTGCGTAGTATTAGTAGGAATACTACTTACTAGCCTTATTCTATATTCTAACACCTATTATCTATGCAATTCTTAGAGTTCTGCTAGCATAGTATTGTCTCTTCTCTTTAGAGTTATTAGGTCTGCCCTTATGTCCTACTAAAGGCCTTGCCTCTAGAGTAATTAGAACGATATAAGGTTGCAAAGCAAATTAGGGTAATAGGCTATATTATCTAGCCGTATTATTTAATTGCCGCTTACACTCTATATATTAAGATAGACGCTCTTGTATCCTTTAATCTATATTTATGTATTCCCTGCCTATATAAATTCTCTTGGCGCCGGTGGCCGGTATAAGACAAAGCGATCGATGTTGTTAAAGATATAACAAGTTATGCCTAAATTAAGTATGGCTAAGCATCGCAATAGGTATGTGTTTAATTTAGTGTAGAAAGATGCGGCGTTAAAGCTTGCTAAGATTTTAGTAATCTTGCGTCTATCTAGTTACTTATTATTAGCCTTAGTAATTCGAGTTAGAGTAGGAGTATGCGATAATTTAATTATAGGTGCCTATAATCTAGCCCTCTTTATTATCTTTAGGCTTTCTTAAAGCGCAGGGTCATTCTCTAGCTTAAACTTAATTAGGGTAACTATGCTTAGCTTTAGCCTAAACTATTCTAGTTGTTTGTCTAGGAAAGCGTAGAAGCAGTCTTGTAGACTATAGCGTTGTTTACAAGCAGGGCACTTAAGGCCACTAGCTATCGCTAGCTTATTGTCTATAATCGCGGACTGCTTGGCTCTAGTATGTTAACTATTATTTTGTTATTTACGAGGTCTACCCTAATATTTTAATGTTGCTGCTTTATCCACAAGAGAGGCGTCCCTGTCTGTGGCCTAGGTGGATTTACCACCGTCAGCGAGAGATAAACCTGTAGTAGCAAAAGCGCCCTTTTATTTACCCTTAATCGGGTGCTGCAGGATTATATGGTCTTAGAAGAGTTTTATTATGTACTTTTGTAAGACAGCTACATCCTTGCTTCTATATTACTAGAAGGTCGTTACCTATATAGGTGCGACATAGATAACTGCCTTTATAAAGTCTTCTTTAACTAAGTCTAGCCTTTAAAGCTCTAGGACCTAATTAGTCTCTACTTCTGTAGCTGCATAATTGTACTTAGATAGCTATATAGCCTATAATCTAACTATTCTTATTAGCTTAAGGGCTTCTTAGTATCTTGCCCTTAATCGTCTGTATTCGTCTTACAGGTCTACCCTAACTATAATCGTAAGGTTATTAATCTACTACCTAATTAATTAATCTAAAAAGTAGTAGTTGTTCTAGAGATGCGCAGAAACTATTAATTAAATAATAGTAACTACTTAGTTTAGGCTAACCTGTTCCTCTTAGTATTCGCGATCTATAATCTTATATATTTCTAGCTATCCTTTGTAATAATCGCTATCGTCTTTGTATGCTTTCGCGCCTGCCGTCGATAGATGTGAGGGCATTATTAGCATATTGTTCGGATTCGCAGTCGTATACGCCGTGCTTGGCTGGTAGTTACCTATCGCGGGAGGTATCGGCATTGCGGGTTTCTATCTTAGTTTATATATTAGCGCTGGGTTGATAATATTCCAGACCTTTAGGAATTAGAATTTTATTTTTAGCTAGTTCAGCCACGGTGTGTAGTTCGTGTAGTTGGTCAGGATCACTATAGGATTTCTAAGGGTTAATAGGGCCATTGTAATTGGCTTGGCGGAGGCAATAAGACTCTTAATTATTAGATTTAATAGTATTCTGTCACTTTAAGATAATGCAATGATGAGAATTTAATGGATGTGATGATTGATTAATGATGTTCGTGTTCTGTGTTCCTGGAATGCAGATGTGTGCGAGGCTCTAAATAAGTGCCGCTGCAGCGCTAGCCCTATTTAGAATAGTACAAAAGAGAGAGTGCTCCAGCCTTATATCCACAACAGATAGAGGCTATATAATCGGACAGGTGCTATTAGGAATAGGCGCTTTAGCTATTTAAAGGCTTTTTTCTTTGCCTCTTATTGAGGTTGCTATTTTCTTAACTTTATAAGTTTTGTTAGTAGAGCGGTAACCTTAGAATAGTTTCTAATAAATTTGTAATAGAAGTTAGTAAAGCCTGAAAAGAATTAAATATCTTTTACTAATTCTAGTAGCAGCTATTCTTCTATTATTATAATTTTTGTAGGTCTATTTTAACACCTTCTTAGGATATTATAAATCCCAGATATTCTGTTTTCGTGATATGGAATTCGTATTTCTTAGGGTGTAAGAGTAGTCTATACTCTTGTAACTTTTATAATACCTTATAAATATGTTCCTTATGTTCTTCTAGTGTTCCGCTTAAGTATATTAATATGTTATCGAGGTATGCCGTGCAGAATATGTCTAAATATTTATATAATAATTAATTTATAAGTTCCTAGAAAGTTACTAGTGTGTTAGTTAGCCCTATTAGTATAATTATATATTTAAAAAGCCTATATTGCGTGTGGAAAGCTATTTTCTACTTATAGCCTTTTATAATTTAAATTCTATAAAATTTATCTTAGACGTTAAATTTCGTAAACTACTTAGCTCCTCGGAGTCGATTTATAAGCTCTGTTATTAAGGGTAATAGGTAGTAGTTTTTAACTATAATAGCATTTAGCTATTTATAATCTATATAAAGTCGCAGCCTGCTATCTTTCTTATAAATAAAGAGTATAGGGAAGGCTGTAACGCTCTAACTAGGTCTTTATTTTCTTAAGCGTAGATTTTTTTATATTAGCTCCTTTAACTCTTTTTCTTATTTATAGGTAAGGGGCCTTAGGCGTTCTAGCTATAGCTTAGCTCCCTCTACTAGTAGTATTTTATAATCCTACTTTTTGTGCTTAAGAAGAATAGTTTTATCGTATTCCTTAAATAGGTCTACAAATTCCTTATATTCTTCTAGTAGACCTAGGTTATTAGGGACTATCTTAGCCTCTTAGGCCTATATATAGTGCACCTGTCCTAGGTATTATTTTAAAATCCTATCTATCTTGCACACTAATATTTTTTATATCTTAAATAGTTAGTTTCTATTTTTTACTTAAGGTTTTTAGGGAGTTTCCCTTCCGCCAGGGCTCGCCTAAGCTATTACTAGTAAATTTTAGGGAAGGATTATTTATTTAATCTAGTCTATTTATAGATTATATTATTCTAGCTATTTATATCTTACGATAGCTTTAATATCTCCTATCTTTATAATAGTAAAGACATGTTAGCTTTTTAGGCCTTTTATATTTACTTATACTAGCGCTATCTTAAGGCGTAGCTAACTATTACTATATTCTTACGACTAGGTCCTGTCCGCGAGTTCTATCTATAGTAGTATCCTTTTATTATAATATAGCATATTATATTTTTTAACTACTTATAGGGCGATTAGACACGCATCTACCCCTAGGTCTATAAGTACTATAATATAATACCCGTGCACCGTGATATCTTTAATTAAGTATTTTTTAACTTAGTAAGTGTCTACTTAATAAGCTATAATAATTGCACTATTACTAGTATAGCTTATTACCTAGTAATACTTTAGTTTTTTAAGTCTCCTAACTTATCTTAGACCTTCTATAAGGCTTCTGCCTCCTAGATCTAACCCTTAAGTTAGGCTAGCTTTAAGACTTCTTTAATTTTATACTACTTATATTACTATTAATATAGGACGTAAGTCTCTTTAATTTTATTAAACTTATATACTCTTTAATTCCTATATTGCAGGTAATTTAAAGTAAGGTATTTATTTTAGGCTAATGCACTGTGTCTTAGGTAGCTATTAAAAGAAGCTACCTCCTCTTATAAGCTTAAGTATATAAAGTACTATAGGTTATATTAGTCTTATCTAATTATTAAGTAGTTTACGTTTTTTTTCTAGATACGTGCTTCCTATTATTATGCTAGTATTCTAAGGATCTAGGCCCTAAGGGAACTAGCCTGTCTTAAACTTCTATTATCTATATAGTTTACAGGTAATATTAAAGTTATTGAATCAAGGTCCCTCTGGTAGCATGACTACCATGGATAACTGAGTAGGAGGAGGGACAAGGCGGGGTGGCTGCAACGTATTGTATTGACTATCCTATTATGTTATTCCTCTTCCGTGTAAACAGTAACGAGGACGCTACAGTCAGCCGTGCCTCCCTCACACAGTAGGCACTACGGCCCTTCCTTCCACCAACCTGGAATGAACCCACATATTCTTAACACTCCCCCTTAAGACAGGTCTAGTCCGTAGACAACTCCGAGTTGGTTCTTAAATCTCTCAAATGCGACTCGCTGTAACGGCTTTATTATTTTATTAGTAACTATGTTAGTAGTTAGCACGTAAGCCACCTTAAGTTTACCTTGTTCTGCCATGTCCCGGACAAAGTAATAACAAACGTTAATGTGTTTCGATCTTTCGTGGAGGTGAGGGTTCTTTGTAAGTGCGATGGCGCCCTGGTTATCTCCTAATATCTAAACCTTGTTAGTGTCTTTTCTAATGTACTTTGGGAATCTAAGATCCCTAAATACTTAGGCAATTTACTGGCCTTGCTTGTAGCATATTAAAAGTGCAATATATTTAGACTTATAGCTTAATATTACAACTAATCGTTGCTTCTTACTTAACCATAAGATTGGACCTCTATAGAACATTGCAGTGCTGCCTAAGACGCTCTTTTGGTCTATAGTATTACTTGCCTAGTTAGCGTCTAAGTAGACGACAAACTGTGAGTGTGCTCCCCCTGGTCTGTAGCGTAGTTTTATTATAACTGTTGACCTTAGGTACCGCAGTAGGTTCTTTAATGTATGGCTATAGTATTCTGCTAGATCGCTTATGTATTAGCTTAGCTTTTCAAGGGTGAATGCAATATCTAGACGTGTAAGTACTATAGCAAATATTAGACTTCCGATTCCTTGCTAGTACTCCGTTGTGTTAATCTAATTATCGTTGTCCGTAGCTAGTCTAAATAAAGTGTAATTAGTAGATAGGATTTTCTTATCCTTATACTTCTTACTTAATATTCTAAACTTATTAAGTACTGCGCATAGATATTACTCTTAGTTAAGGAAAATTATGCGGTGCTTTCTGTCTCTTGTAACTCGCACTCTAAGGACCTTATGTACCTCCCCCAGGTTCTTGGCGTTGAATCGTTTAGAAAGCTTCTTTTAGAACCACTCAGTTTGGGATTGCTCCTTTGCCGCTGCAAGAGCGTCGTCAACGTAGACTAGGATTCGAATATTTCTCTCCTTATAGACAAACATGCAAGGGTCTGCAAGGCTTTGCATAAACCCCTATGCGAGAAGCTCTTTTTTTATTAATAGGTTCTAGTTGTGAGCAGCCTGCTTTAGTCCGTATAGGCTTTAAAGCACTTTTAGAACATATTCTTTCTTAACACGAACTCCTTTAGGTTGCTTAAGGAGAATCTGTTCTTTAAGGTGAGATTTAGTAAACGCATTCTTAATATCATAATAGAAACATTCTAAGTCTTCTGCTACGACAGTGGCCAGGAATAGACGCAAGGTATCTATGCGGATAGTGGGTGCAAAGGTCTCATTGTAGTCGATTCTATGTACTTAGGTAAAACCACGTGCCACCAGGCGCGCTTTAAATTATTTAACTATCCCGTCTAGCTTAGTTTTAATTATAAAAACCCACTTTAAATCAACTATATTAGCGTCTTTTGGCTATAAAACTTCTTCCTAGGTTCCGTTTTCTATTAGCGAGATTATCTCCTCTAGCACTGCTACTTTCCATCGATTTCCGTACTTTGGGTCGTTTATAGCTTGTTAATATGTCTAGGGGATTAGAATTCCTGCAATCTTAGTTGCTAAAAAGGCTTTCTTAAAGATCTAGGCTTCTCTGTCTGTTTCTTTATCCGTAAAATTAACTTGTGCTAGCATGGCTTTAATAATCTTGCAGAGTCTTTTATCCTTAGCAGTGTCTCCTCTAGATCTCTTGCGTTTAGACTGTCTTATAAAGTATCTTAGAGCTTCTAGCAAGGATTAAGCTAGTTCCTTAGGTTCTTTAGTCGTCAGATCTGGTACTCGCTTATCTTGTAAGATAGTGGTAGGAGGAGTGGTAGTTAGCTTCCTTAGTCTTCCTCTTCCACGCTTGATTGGCTCGGGAGTTGGTTCTACTTGTTTTACAGGAGGTGGTTCTATCTTGTTTATAGTTGATAGTTCTATCTATTCTACAGCAGCTTGTTCTATAGGATCTGCAGAAGTCAGTTCTGCAGGAGTTGGTTCTGCAAGAGTTGGTTCTGCAGGAGTTGGTTCTGCAAGAGTTAGGTCTGCAGGAGTTAATTAAGCGCGAGCTAGTTAAGTAGGATCTAGTTAAGTAGTAATTATTTTAGTAAGAGTAAGATCTTTTCTTAGTCTTCCTCTTAGTTTTTAGTCTAGTATAGTATTTAGCGTTTCCTATAATCTAGCTAGAATGTTCTGCAACCGTAGTTTAACTCTCCCTCTAAGTGTGTGTTCGTCTACTAATATATAACTTAATCTTAAGATATATCCTAGTTCTAGCAAGTAGAACTTAAACTACTTGTTTATTATCTTAGAATATCCTATAAATACTCTAACTCTGCCGCAGTCTATAAGCTTGTCGTGTCGTTAATCTACTAGAATTATCTTAGGGTGGATGTAGGAGTAGCACTTACTCCCCTATACACGGATATAATTAATAAATAGCGTCTTTCCTGTAAAAGCCTCTTTAGGGCTAACTCGCTTACTATTAATTATAGGTCCTATATTAGTGTAGTTTCGCATATACATGTTGGCTTCCACAGCTTCGTCCTAGAATTTGATTAGCAAACTAGCGTCCTTATGCATTACTCTTATGTTAGCTTCTATAGTTTAGATATTCCGCTTAGCTAGTCTATTCTAATGTGATAATGCAATTATAGTAGGCTATAGTTTAACTCCCTATATAATTCTCTATTCCTTAACTTGTTGCAAGAGTTCCGGAGCGTTATTAGTCCCAGTAGCTTTAACTTTCTTATTAGTCTAATATTTAACAAAGGTCTTTTAGACTCTAAGTTCCTTTTATGCGTCTCCCTTCTGCTTTATTAGGATAACCTAGTTCTTCCGCGTGTAGCTATTAATAATAAGGAGAAACCATCGGTTGCCTCGCAAAGATATTAGAAAGGGTCCTGCAACGTTGAACTGTACCAGGGCTAGCTTCTTAGCTTTGTAATCTCGTAGCTAATTAGGGATGCTATTCCTTATCTTTATTAAGGCGCAGACTTCGCAGATTTCTTTCTTTATTAGGACTCGAATCTTCTTTTAGAGAGTTGTGACTTCGTGGAGTTTAGCAATCTTTGCGGGTCCCAGGTGTGCAAAGCGTCTGTGGTATAGCAAGTATCTCTCCTTTTCACCAGCCTCGAGTTCGGAATCAGCTGGTGTGTGAAGGACTTCTGTACCTAGGGCTGGTGCATAGCGTTCTGTGCCTGGAAATGCTGTCTCTTTGTATCTATCTGCAATGTGTGACACTACGTAGAGGCCATCGTCTATAGTTACTTTAATAATCGTCTTCTTCCCCAATTTAAAGGATAGTGTGTGGGAATTAAAACGACCCTTTAGGCCTGCTACACAAATTCGTCTCCCTAATAGCAAATTAACCCTAAGGTTAGGTACTAGCAGTATATCTAAAAGCTATGTTAAAGATCTATCCTTATAAACTATTTAGGCTTCTCCTTTCTAGTCTGCGTGTAATTCTCCCCCTCTAACCCAAACAAGTCTCCGCTTAATCTTAATTATTCGTCTAAATAGCGAGGGTTGGTTAGACATGTGTAAGGAGGCGCCAGTGTCGCTAGCCTAGGTGGATAGAGAGGCCTTACTAAGGATGTCTTTAGAGAGACGACATGTCTTAATTTCCTTATCTTCTAAGTCTAAGGTATTAGTTAATATCTTTAGCTCTGACTCTAACCTAACTTCTTTAGCTTTATATGCTTTACTAGTCTTGTTATTAAGTTTCCTAGGCTTAATAAGCAGCTTAGGCAGCTTTATAAAGGACTTCTTCTTTTTCTTCTTTTCCCTTTTAGCTTCGTATTCTCTTAGGAGCTTTCGAGCCTTCACTAGTTTTAAATAGTCTTAAATGTAGTGAGGTTTATTATAAAGGTAGCACTTAATAACAGGCGTAGGACTTAGTTCGGAGTTCAGTAATAGGTCCCTGCTACCTTGTTTGTGCGGCGGAATGTACTTGTGGGCTTTCCTAAATGCTAGAAGAGCTTGCTTGTTAGCGTCTTACTAGTCTTAGACCTCCTTCTCTTCCAGGAACTTAAGCTTTTGTTCGATAGTAAGGTTAAGCTAGGCGTTTAAGGTGTTAATTATAGTCCTAAACCTTATTAAGAGTAATCTTATAAGGATAAGTAGTAGTACTAAGTCTTTATAGGCTCTATTAGTGTTAGCGTCTGCTAATACGAGCTTATGTTAGTAATCCTTTAGCTTTTCCTATAATCTAACAATCGTGCTCTCAGAATCGAATATAAATATCTAGATCCTAGTTATATACATATTAGTAACTATAGTGTTAGTTTAGGTGTACTTCTTGCGCAAGTAAGACTAGAACTAGAAGGCAGTGTCGTACTTATTAATAAGGGCCTAGTTATTATTGCTAAGGGATCTAAATAAGAGGTTAATTACGGTAGCTTTATCCTCTAGGTACTTATCTCTCTTGTTAATATTAATGCGGGCCTTAGCAGTCTTGTCTGCGATATCTAGTCCTTTTATAGTATCTAACAGATCTCTAGCTATAGCAATTTTATAGTGTTCCTCTAGGCTCTTCTTATATACGTAGAAGACTCTCTTTCCTCTTAGCTTAATTTTGTTCTGGCGGAACTAAGTATTATAATTCTTAGCTATAAGCTTAGGAATTTTCTATTCTTCCCTCTCTTTAGCCATCGTGTGTGTTCGGGTGTGACGAGGCTCACACGTGCCGGTTGCAGGCGGTGGAGGCGATATAGACGGCGAGGCAGGCGAGGTAGGCAGGCGGTGCTAGTGGTACTAACGATGCCAGCGATGTAGGCGATGCGGGCGATATTTGCGAATAATATACTATAGGTAGGGCAGTCGTTGTTAGTTCTTAGGCGTAAAGAAGATAAGTAGATGTGTTACGTGTTAATCGCGTTGCATATAGCTTCTAGTAATTATATTTAATTTCTGCTCGAATCTAAGTCCTCGCGACTCTAGTAGGTGTTTAATTCCTTTTGTAAATTATAGCTAGGTCCTTCGCGACCTTAGTAGTAATTTAATTCTTTCTTAAATCTAAGTCCTGCGCGACTCTAGTGGGATTAAAATAATAACGTTAGTTTTAGTAACTAGGCTTATAACCTATTAAATTAAGGTCCCTCTAGTAGCATAACTACCATAGATAACTAAGTAGGAAGAAGGACAAGGCGGGGTGGCTACAACGTATTATATTAACTATCCTATTATGTTATTCCTCTTCCGTGTAAACAGTAACAAGGACGCTACAGTCAGCCGTGCCTCCCTTACACAGTAGGCACTACGGCCCTTCCTTCCACCAACCTGGAATGAACCCACATATTCTCAACAAAAGTATTAATATTAGCTATTTTATTTATAGTGCTTAGCCTAATAGACTAAAAAGTGCTTATAGTAGTTATTAAGCACGCTATATTAGCTTTTTTTTAGTTTATAGTGCTTTAAGCCTCCTAGGAAATAAGAGGCCTTAACCTAGGCCTTAGAGTGCTGTCGGCATCCTTTCTGTGTGTATTGCCACTATCTGGCGTGTTCGTGTCGTTCTAATACCGTAATCTGGCGTAGGAAATGCTTTGGGGGTCCTTGTAGTTTCTCAGCCAGCCAATAGGCGTCCCATGCGTGTGCCCCTTGGACGACTACTTTTGCCTCACACTGAGATGAGTGGTGCAGGGTACTGCTGCACATCCAGCAGGTGTCGTCTGCCAGTCGCTGGAAGATCTGGTATTCAGGGAGGGTTTTCCGTTCCTCCTCTTTCTCTATTGGTTCCGGGATTTCCTGCGTGAGGTCCACCTCGTCGGCTTCTGCCGGCGTAAGGGTGGTCATGGCTACTCGTAGGAGGTTGGTCGTATTGACCTTGGTCTCCTGAACTTCACAGTCCTTGGCGAAGTGGCCTTGCTTGCCGCATTGGAGGCAGGCCTTATCCTTAAACCTCCGTTCTCGCTCTTCCTGCGAGATGCTGCTTTGACCCTGATAGCCCTTCTTGGGTTTGTACGGCTGCTTTCCCCTGCTGTTTCTCTTTTTATACCATCGGACTTCGTCGGTCATGATGACGTCTCCGTCCCTGTCTCTTCCTGCGGGCCTGGATCTGGTCTCTTTTCTAGTGATTAGCCGGGTGCCATGCTGTTTCTCTAGCTTGCGCTTATATAGGTAATTATCTGCTTTTGTCCGATTATACGGCCTCTATCTGTTGTGGATATGAGGCTGGAACACTTTCTTGTTTGTACCATTCTGAATAAGGCTAGCGCTGCATTGGCACTTTCAGGATCCTCGCACACATCTGCATTCCAGACAGATCAGAAGACGACAATCAATCAATCCATTATTACATCCATCAACTTATCTATCGCATTATCTTAAAGTGACAGAACACTATCAAATCTGACAGCTTTAATAGTATTATCTATAAGCTTTTTTAGATTATCTACTTTTCCTTAGTAGACTAGTTTATCCTTAACTAACTCCTTTAGTCTATTATAGTAGGTAATTATAAGTAGGGCTTCTCCCTATTTATTAAGTTCTGCCACGATCTATTTAAACGCTAGTATATAAAATACTACTAATTTTTTTTTACTATAGGCGTTAAAGGCGTATTTTAGCCTAATATCTCTTATTAATAACACTAAATATTCTTTTTATAGCCTTATAAAAGGACTTTTAGTCCTTAAAGGCGTCCTTAGTAGCGTCTAAATTATAATCCTCTAGTTTGCTATTCTTAAGGAAGTTATCTATTATTAGTTTAGCCTATATAGCTACTCTATCCTATATATTTATATAAGTAACTAGGATTTTGTCTTGTTCTGTGTTAAACCTTTCTAGGTTATAGCAGATAAATAGTTCTATCTATATTAGGAATATTCCTAGGTAAACATTTTTAGTATAGAGTTTAAGTTTTAAAACTTTTAGTTAATGCTTCGCATCCTCTTACTTACTTATTTTTTTACTTATATAGTTAATAATTTCTTAGAGCTAAGCTATTTAAGCCTCTTATTTAATAACTATCTTTTATAGTGTCTTTTCCTTAGGAGCTAGAGCTGTAATTATTAAGCTAGGTCTTATTATTATACTATAAGATAGTTAAAGTATTATAAGGCTCTTATACCTTATTCTAATCTAGGTTAGGGTAGTAAGGTATTATAGTACTTTATAAATTATTTAATAGTATAAGTTAATGCGACACTTAGCGCGAGGCTAAATAATTTAATTTTATAATAAAGTAAAATGACTATTAGTTTATATAGGAGAACGTACTCGCACAGAAAATATATAAGTTAACTATAAGGAAGGAAATAATATAGGAGAATCTACTATACTATATACTAGTCTGTTTCTTCCTCTATCTTTAGGTGATCTAGCCCCCTTAGCAGATTACCTTAGTTTAAAGCTCTTAGTAGATTACCTTAATTTAGAGCTACTATTAGATTAGGGTTACGTAACTTTAGCTAATATAAGCAACCCCGTAAGTCCTTACGGGCTAGCTATAGTATAACCTTATCTGCCTCCCCTATTCATCCTCGTCTATAGTTATGTTACTATCCGGGTTTCCTGAGCTCGTAACACCTAGCAAAAGGGAAACTCCCTAAAAACCTTAGGTAAGAAAGAGAAACTAACTATTTAAAATATAAAAAATATTAGTTTATAAAATAGATAGAATTTTAAAGCAACACCTAAACTAGGTGCACTATATATAGGTCTAGGAGGCTAAAATAGTCCCTAATAACCTAGATCTACTAGAAGAATATAAGGAATTTATAGACTTATTTAAAGAGTATAATAAGACTATCCTGCCTAAATATAAGGAGTAGGATTACGAGATACTATTAGTAAAAGGAGCTAAGCTATAGCTAGAGCGCCTAAGGCCCCTTACCTATAAATAAAAGAAAGAGTTAAAAAAGCTAATATAAAAAAAATCTACGCTTAAAAAAGTAAAAATCTAGTTAGAGCCTTACGGCCTTCCCTATTGTCTGCACAGCCTCGCCTTCCGCACTAAGGGAACTGTGTAACCCTATCATACCCCTGTACCCCCTCACTTCTAGTTAACCTGATACTGTACCGAAACCCCTTCGCCTCCACACCACCTGGTACTCTATCACATCCACAAGAACTGGAAGGAAGGTATATAGAACTATCATAGCACACACACAAGACAAGACAGACACCAGATACCAAAGACAGAGAGTTACTTGTTTATTCCTTGCTACCTGTGAACCGACACTTCTTTACGGACTGCCTGACGAGATGCAACGGAAGATCACGACCTCGGACGGGCAGGGCACGCCGCGAGCTAAGGCAAAAGAGCTGAAAGTCAGAATGCTTCCCACGAAGAATTGGCGGATATCAGGGCATGTACTGTCTCCCATGACACGAAAGCCGAAGCCCCCTCCAAAGCCGCCACAAGGCTGGATCTAGGGTCTTGTGAAGCGAAAAGAAGACGATATAAATACTGCAGACGCCTAATGTTAATACATGATTAATGACTTATCATCTTCGCGAGAATCTTTCCATGTCTGTTTCAATAATGGCGAGAAAAATTCGGAAAGGGAGAGCTGCGAGGCGGTTAGATTCTCTGCATAAGGCGATGCAACCTTGTATTACAGCTTTCGATGTCAAGATATAGATAGAAGACCTCGCTGTAACTATTGGCATCACAAATCTCGATTCTGCTTTTCAATCTTGTGCAGAGTAGCTACTGCTAACATTTATCTGCCTTATTGCGCTTCACGTCTAGACTTATCATAGTGAGATAGCTTCAGGCATCACGAGTAGCGCCAGATGATAGCATTCAAAAGTACAGGCAAGCATTTGTTTGACATACTGAGCTTGTCATTGGACTTTTCTTTACAACTTCGAAGCGAGCTTCCCCCCGATGACCACCATCAAGGATCAAGAGGGTCAGTAAAACAGACAAAAAATCACAAGTCTTTGAATCAAGTCCGCTCTGCTCCTTACTCATCGGACGCGTCGGAACTGACTAACTCATCATCAGAGTCGCGCTTGTCGTTTGCGGAGGGAGCGAAAATTGGGTATCCTTCATCGCGCTTGTCGTTTGCTGAGGGTGCAAAAACCGGATATCCACTGTCTCGTTTGTCATTTGCTAAGGGTGCAAATACAGGGTAGCCGTCGTCCCGCTTGTCGTTGGCCGAGGGTGCGAATACAGGATAGCCGCTATCCCGCTTTTCGTTTGCGGAGGGAGCGAATACGGGGGGGTATCCACCGTCCCGCTTGTCATGTACTGGTTCATCTCCAACGGCTAGGCTATGGTCACTGCGCTTGTCGTTCGCCCACGGTTGGAGGGCTGTAGATACATCGCGCTTGTCGTAGACCTCTCCTTCGTAGCCCTGAGGAGTGCTCCGTTTGGCAATAGCCTCTAGTCGTTCAAGAATCTCGCGCTTCAAGACCTCTACTTCTCGAACCATCAACGACTCCGGGCTTTCGAATGGAGCCACAACTGGGACGGGCGCGGCGACCGCGGAGGTCGCAAGGGACGCAACGAGGAGGATGAGACTGGCGTGCATATTGTCGGTAGTTGGTGATAATTAGGTTTGGGTATATTGATTTTAGATTTTTCGTTTTATTGGTCGTTGTAAAGATGCACAGCACCGGGAAGCCAAAGACAGGCACAGCCTGGAAGAAAGAATAGACGTTGGGGAAAGAATGGTTTGGAGTGGATCCAGATCCGCTTGACGTTTCCAACCCGGGGGGGGGGGCGAATGCTCTTTTATGCAACAGCGCAACGCACACCATCCCAGGCACCCGTCAGCGCGGGGCCGCACACAATGCGCGCGTAGGCACCCGCTGCCTTGCGTTGATGGTTGCCATGGCTTGCAGCGAACCAGCACACAAAACCGCCCCCGTTACCTATCGCGGCAATATCGATATCGCCATCCCACTTTTCCCAGCATCACGAGTACACACCTTCTACTCGTTGAGCGAACCTCTCCTCCTGCAATTTCCCTGCTCTATAGTGCGTCCAGCCATCGCAATCCGCCGTCCTACTAATCACCATCGAGCACGCTCCCAGCCGGCGGCTACGCAGCACCGTTTCCCCTCCTACCAACCGGCTAGTCGGCAGAACGTCATCCAACCCACCGCTGCCAGCGCTTGAGAGATAGTTTCACACCCAGATAGGAACTGCATTGCTCGCCGTTCCGCTTGCCGCCGCATTGACGTGGTCTGGGGATGCGGCAGCTAATTGGTTGGTGGTGGACCCGATGGCTTGGAGCGGCGCTTGGTACGTACCTATTTTCGTCTGGGGAGAGCAACACCACAACATACTCTAAACGACATGTTAGATTTTTTGTTCCGTCCACAGGCTTTTGAGCTTTCCGGGCCCTCTCAGCAGCCCTTACAGCAGCAGCCTCAGCCTGGGCAGCGCGCCTTTCACTGGCTAATCGTTCCTTAACGGCCTTATTAGCAGCCCTGGCAGTGGCCCTGAGTTGCTTTTGGCGTTGCTCCTCAGCCTCAGCAGCCTCCTTTTCACGTAGAGCGTCCCGTGCGCGTTGTACTTTTCTAGGTGAATAGAATATGGCGCGTTGATGAAACATATGGAGAGGTGGGGTCTTCTTTCGCCCCGGCCAGGAAATCCATTCATGGGAGCCAGTCTCAACAGAGTCTGTGATGGGAGCGGTATGGTAGAGAAGTCGACCTGGTGGCATAAAAGCCGTTACGGAAGATTCGGGGATGCGGGATTTGAGGCTCACCGATGCAACCTAGATTCCAAAATCGATGAAGTGGTTCGGAATGCCATGGGTAAAGTGAAAGGATTGAAATTGCAGGACTTCCCGGAAAACATTCGGAATCCAATTCAAAGTTGATTAATTAATTACAGTAGTTAACGCTACATACTTCAGGTATAACATGATAGAGCGTTCTTTAGACTTTTAGAGCAAGCCAACTCAAACACCTCAATATGTATCGCAAGGCCAAAGGAATCAACGAGTGTCACTTTCCAACTCACTCTATCCCATTTTCTCGCGACACATGCTTCGTGCTGAGACTGCGCTGCGACACCCTCCGCCTTTGCGAAGCTCGATAGCAACGACCTGGCGTTTTCATTATCGGGGCGGGATAAAATCTACCCTCGAAAGACATTAGCTCAATAACTTGACTTATAAAAGGACGGACTCACAAGAGCTTCTTGGTCTGGAGGCATCCACGGCTGGCCCGCTTTGTCTGTTGATACGAATCCATTGAACCGGCCGTTTCGGTAAGCCAGAAAGTACACCTCGGTATCGTAATCTACGCAAAGCTTGGCTAATTTCTCGTAAAGCGTCTTTGATAGTTTCAGATAATTATTGTTGGCAGCTCGCCTACTCCTCGACGCTGAGATGCGTGACTGCTGCTGAGACGCCATGATCTGCAAGCTTAAGTTCCGGTATCCTGCCGCAGATATATGTGCATTGCTGCTGCAAGTATGCTTCTGTTTTTCAGTGTCCTGTTCTCTATTTTCCGTTTTCCGTTTTCCCGTTTCTAGATTTAGATTTACACATTTCATTACGCGATTTCTTCGCTAACTCGCGCGTCTCGACCCCGACAGCGGAAACTACAAAGGGTAATCTCAATAAAGTCGGCCGTCACGTGCAGCAGGGATTCCTGCAGAGGTAGCAACTTCAAAAGTCGCGCATCTTGATTCCATCTAAAGTATAAGCAAATACACCCAAATAAGATGTTCTAATTATGCTGTAAAGTTGTTCTGGCCACCTGCGTCCTCGCAGAGCTCAGCAACGCGCATAAAGTAGGTAGGATGAAGCTTTTCGGCCATATACTGCCTGAGTGTCTTATCACCTTGCCAGACCTCCTTTATGTACTGTTCTGCAGCCTTTTTGGCCTCCTTAGAACTTGATAGGCATTCGTAACTTGCCAAAAAACCTTCTAGACGCCCAAAACAGCGCTTAATTAGGTGTAAGTCGGGTGAATTGGGAGGCTGAGGGCCAAACTTGATTCCTAGAGCTTTAATTTCTGGCTAGCTGTACCGGAGACCTAGTAAGTGTAGGCGAACGTTGTCTTAAATTAAATAAATAGCTACGCCTAGGTTATTATCGCGTATAGCGTAGTAATAAGGGAATAGGTGTTTCTTAAGTATATTCTTTGCGTACTAGATGCCGTTCATGCCTTTCCCTCCGTTGTATACAAACTCCTCTGTTTTAAAGAACTTTTTAATAGTAAGAGGTTTCTTAATACCTGCGCGGAGAGCTCTACCCTTCTTATTAGTAGCCTTATTAGTAGCTTAGCGTTAACTATTATTATAGGCAATATTATAGTTAATTTCCTATAATTACTACTTTTTATTAGTGCTAGCGACAGTCGCGCGAGAGCGTTTAACCTTAAGAGCCTCCTTTACTATATTATTTATATAGGAGACGCGTTGTATAAGGTCCTTATAGCTCTTATTATTGTCCTAAGCCTAAATAACGTAAGAGCATTAATAAGAGTAAGTAGTATTAGTTAAAGTAGCAGCGTAGATTATAAAACTAAATTTAGGTGGCGTTGTAGGCAGTGCGTAGACGTTACTATCTTATCTAACTAGTCTTAAAATCCTCTACTTTCCGCCACGTATATTGCTCCCGCTAATAGACTTAGAAATCTTATTATAGTAAACGAATATAATGCGTGGAAAGTGTAGGTTATATTTAGCCTTAAGCTAGGCATAGTACTATAGTTACTAGTCCTCGTCGTTGCTACTAAGCGCTAGTTTTTTAAGTTGTACTTTATAAGTTATTACGTATAGGTGCTGCTTGTCGCGGTGCTCCCTAGCAATGTTATAGACTGTATTCTCACTAAGTGTGATGCCAGCTTCTGCGCAGAGGTCTCTGACAGCGTCATGCACCCGGTAGGTGCCATATACGATGATGTCATGCCGTAGTCTTGCGCTCAGCGTAGAGCCATCGCGTACCTTTACAGGTCTGCCAGGAGGAGACTGCTTGACTGTAGGTGTTGCAGCTAGCAATTCCTGCAGTGAGTCGCCCTTTGCGGCGCCTTTGACGCGTCGAAATGCCTTACCACAGGCGTGGTCAGTTATCCCCCGCACTGTCAAAATCTGCCACAGGCGGACTTCTTGCTAGTGGCCAATCGGACGATAGCTCCGATTCTGCATGAACACCGAGATTTATGAAGTTTGGCTGTAGATTCTTATACAATCTGCATTTTTACTCGTACTTAACTTAAATTACTTAATAATTGAGCTCTTGGTGGTGTCAATTGACTTGATTGTTTGCAGTCGGCGGAGGTGCTCCTGCCAGCACTCAGGGCGTACTTCAGGCCTACACATAGGCAGTTGGCAGAGACTACACCCAAAGCGCGTACGCGGAGTACGCTGAGGAGGTCGAGGAGACTGTAAATTGCCTTGAACGTGACCCAGAGCTACCCTGGGAGGCTGAGACTTGTGCTGGCGTCGCCCACGCTCCGCACAAAGTACACAAGTCTTTGCCTGTTTATACAGGTTTGCGGAGCGATGAGAGCTCTCCTCAGCGACAACGACGTCGTCTGATCTCTTGCGCTTTGCTCCTGCGTTGCAGAGACGCGTCCCGCAGTCGAAAAGCTGCTCAATGAGGTCGTATAGGAACCTTTTGTGGCCACTCCTTTTAGCGGCGGCAGCGTCAGAGTATAAGGACAGCCTGTACGCGTTATTAAGCGTCAGGTCAAGCAGAAAGTAGAGCAAAGGTCGCCAGGTACGACGCTTAACTTGCTAGGTCGAGTAATACGCCTTCGTCTAATCAAAGCGATCAACCTCAGTTTTGTAACAATTGTAGTCGTCAATCATCTGCGGTATGCCCAGCAGCCTCACAGGCTCGTTGCCAAAGGCTTTTTCAAAGATCCCCTTGTTGTTTTGGCTCATTTTGGAGCGTCGGCGGAGCTTCATGATGACCTGGATCGCTGGTGGCGACTATCGTCAGCGTGCCAAGGCCATAGTGTTGAGACGACAAACTTACGCTCTGCGACGGTAGAGGCAAAAAGGACGACCTAATTATCTCTCCACGCTGCCTGTAGGACTTCTCCGCTCTTTGACAAGTCCCATCTGATCTCTCCCCACTCCATGTGCTTTGTAAACTGCGTTTTCAGACGCATAAGGCTGCTCGAAAAGCGCTCCTTTGCCACCTTCTGGCGGGTGCGCCCTTTGACGCTGACGTCCTCAGCTTGCAACTCCACGCGCGCAGCGTCTTCAAAAGTCTCTTCAGTCGTTGTCTTAGTCGTCCGGACCGTCCCTGCGCAACCCACGCCTTGCCGCCGCAGGTATTCAAGCATAGGTATAGTGTTGAACAGATTGTCGTCCCACACAATATAGAGACCCGACGGAAAAAGGCGCTGACCATCAGCGTCAACGGCGAGGACGAGAGCGACGGGTACTAACTCTGTAGGTGTAAAAGCCTGCGCGTCAGCGTCAGTAAAGGTCAGTAAATTAACAGGGCCGCGGCCTTTGCCTCTAGCA
Organism: Bimuria novae-zelandiae CBS 107.79; assembly: GCA_010015655.1. NCBI lineage: Eukaryota > Fungi > Ascomycota > Dothideomycetes > Pleosporales > Didymosphaeriaceae > Bimuria > Bimuria novae-zelandiae. Next base: position 31,419 of record ML976815.1, read on the forward strand.
TAAAATAACCAGTTCAGGACGACTCCATCGTTTGCCAGACACCAGATTTTAAAGCCCTCAGGTGTAGGCTTTGTCTTAATGATTACCACCTCGCTAGCACGTCCAGTAAATCTGGCAATAGCCTCGTCGACGCAGAGGTGCTTGCCAGGGCGCCAGTACTACAGAGAGCGCGCGCGGAGGAGCTCTGAGAGATCCCACACCCTGCCAAAAGGTGACTGAAAAGTCTGACTAACTTCCGCAGGGTACAGGTAGCGATCTAGCTGGTGCCAGCGCGTACAGCCCATGAAGTCGTTGAGCTTGTGAGTAGGCGCGTTTTTGTGACCGCGACTCCAATATTCTGCCAGCGACGGCTCTCTGTGGACGGCCATATATACGACAATTGCAAAGTACGTATACAGCTCTCCTAGCGACGTAGGTTTCCAGCCTCTCGCGGAGGGCAGCTGAGGGTGCGCATGAGCAGCGCGATCGTTGGTAAAGTGTGCAATCTGCTCCATGACCTCGGCGTCGAAAAACAAGTCAAAGAGGGCAATTGGAGAGCCTCTATCAGTACCCTCAGGTAAATCAGCGACTCCAAAAGTATGTGGGTTGTTAATTTCGAGAGGTCTCCATTGCGGTGGCGGCGTGGACGGTAAGTCAGGTAAAACACCTCGTTTTTGTGAGTATTTTGTGTATTTTACGAAGTCAGGATCGTTGCTAACGACAGACGCAGGATTTGGCATGTTTGCATGTACTAGCAATTTCAAAAAAGGTCGATTTTGGCTGTAAAACAAAAATTGCCGTCATCACAATTCAAATTTGGTGTTGAGATCGACTAGACGCTGATTGGCGCGTCGTTTGTGGCAGATTTTGACAGTGCGGGGGATACCCAAATCAGTGGCGATTTCTGGGAAAGTGAGGTTGTATTTTGTCCTAAGAACGACGATAGCAGCTAGCTGGGCTTCGGAAAGCAATCGAGAGCTTTTTTTGGCAGGATTTGAAGCCATATTGAGTGAGAAACGTGAGGTTGAAGTGTAGGTGTTGACGCTCTACAGAGCTCTTAGAGGCTCGGAGGCTCGGCGACTCTGTTCCGCTAGTGACGCGCTAGCTTCTTGGCAAGTCACATGACGGCCGACTTTATTGAGATTACCCTTTGTAGAAATCGAACTGCTGGTTCATGTCTAGTGCTGTGGGCCGGGTTCCCGCGCGGGTTGCCTCTACGCGAGCCGCGCTTCCCTGAGGGCAGGTCCCACGTTGGCAGGTTAGGAAATGCGTGTTAAATATTAATGTGGCTGAAACGGTCACGTGTGTGGCTGGAGCTGGAATCATGCGTTTATAGAGAGAGCCTCCCCCTTCAATACAAATGAGTTCTGCTCAATCACTTGCTTCAACAATGCGGCCTTTCAGCCCCTGCGCCTTAAGCGCCCGTTCGCCACAATCTGCCCATGCGGGCGAACTCTCTGTGCGGTCGATTCACCCACACGGCCATATCGACCGTAGCGCGAACGCCCGCATGCCGAAACAGCCCGTGCCCGACAATCCCGTGCGGTCTATAACGCCGCACCCCTCTTTTATTCCCTGCAGAATGCGCCCGCACTCGCTGAATGCTAATACGGGAATCGCCCGTGCACTCTAAAACGCCGTTCGGAGCGGGTCACACCAAAACACGGCCACATAAGAACCTAGTGGGCAGCTTCGCAACATCAAAGACCAACAAAGCTCAGGGAACGTATTCCAACCCTAATGGCACGAGGGCAAGCTAGCATATACGTGGAATGCACACCAGGGGGAGACTGAAGGTATTGCAGCCGCAAATCACAAGCAAACATGCCTCTGCGAGCAGGAATGGTAATTAAAGAACAAAACACAGGCGCGGATACATCACTTCTTGAGGCGAGATGTAGGGTAGTCGTAGATAGCCAGATCACAAACGGAGGCGAGGGCACTGCTGGCTATACCTTTGGTGTACGCCGAGGGGCCACCACTCCTTCGACACGGGGAAGGGTGACAGCGACGAGGCTGTCTGTTCGTCTGCAGTATGTTGTGGCACCGATGGTAGCATGCCAGGTGTCAGTGAGCGCCTTGTCTTTAGGGCTTGAAAAAGAATTCAGCCTTATCAATGCAGTGCTTGGTCAACTTACGATGCGCATCATACTGTACGCCTTGACAACCTCAACTCTGGCTATTGCATGACCAATGATATGGCATGGTGCTGAGTGCACAAATATCCCTTCATCGGTGCCGAGTGATGCTATCGTCAGCGGGCGAGTCTGTGGCGCTGCTAGCAGTCAACATCCTCAGTTCCCTGCTTACAAAGAAGTGACTGATGTCTCGAGGCGGTCTCTAAGACCAGCCGGATCACTCTCTAGATAGCTAACCTCCCTCCCTGGGGTTAGAACATCCCACCGCGCAAAACCACGAAAAATTTCAAGCAACATTACTTTGTATCCCGGCATCCCATAGAATTCGAATCCGTCTGTCAATATGCTCTAGTTATAGCACGATTCACCGCCATAGTCAGACACTAAAATTACAGCAGTGTTCGTTATACTTTCAGGCATTCTGTCTACAGCGCTGGTAGCTGCGACGACAACAATATGAGGCTGTAGAGCTCCACACAAAAGCTATTATCACGAGATTTTTTAGTGGAGAGGTTTCCTAGGTCTGCAGATAATTGCTAGCGACTTAGATTATAGATATTTACTTAGTGTTCTAACTAGACAGCCACTGCGCGATAATAGCGTTAAATAACTTTTTAGTATCTTATGACACCTGCTCCTCGAGTATAGCCCCTTATATTTTATATTAGCTTCCTATACTATCCCTGCGCGAGCATTAATTAACGTTAGGTTAAACGTTATTAAGCCTCTAGATAAAAAGATAGAGCTACAAGACTAATAGTTATTAAGTAGGAGGTGGAGGCATGCACAACACAAACAAGATACTACTACTAAACTACTTTTAGAATAAAGAAGCTACTAAATTATCCTTTAAAGCTAGCAATATGGAAGAGCTAAGAGATTAGAATACTAGATATTTAAAGAGAGAACTCTATATAGTGCCTAAACTAGAGTTAGATAATAAAAGACTAAGTCTAGTAAATTAAAGATATAACTATCTACGCTATTAAAAAGCTATAAGGCGATTAGACTAATAAAGAAGTAGAAGCTAGTATACGTAAAATACTAGCCTAATATAATTAGCTATCCTTAGCTACTAACATGTACCTATAATAAGTATTAGCTAAAGCATAGGAATAGATAAAGCCCTTAAAGGCGTCCCCTCTACTAGTAGATATATTACCCGAACCCTAATTAGCCTAGCAAGAGATAGCGAAGGTAATATAGCTAATACTTAGTTAGCTAGAGGCACTAGAGGGTTAGGCCTTCCTAGTATCCCCTACACCTTCGCCTATCTAACTAATGCCTACGATACTAACTGCCACTCGAAAGACAAAGTAGTTAGACCCTAAGCTCTTTAATAAGGACTAGAGCAAGTACGCAGCCTTCCGCTATAAGATATAAGAAAAGCTACGCTATAATTTTAAAGGATAATTAAAGTAAAATAAAATTACTTATAGAGTTAAGAGGTATATGATAGGAGCAATTAAAGTAGTCATACTCTAAATAACTACTTATTAGGCTACTAGTAGCACTTAAGACGCCTAGGCCTTCTTTAACTAATAATTTAATAATCCTTTATTACGAACTAAGGTCCGCGATTAACTAAGTAGGATTTATTAAGGTAGATAGCTAGTAATAGACTACTTTTAAAAGTTTAACTAATTAGTGCTTAAATCCCACGAAGCTTATAGCACTACTAATAAGAAAAATTAATTTTTATAAGAATTTAATTAGGAAGTTAAGAAGAGCTTAGTAGCTATAAACGTAATAGGGACTCTAACGTTTAAAGAGTACACTACGTAGGCTATTAGTGTTACAGACAACCTCTATAGAGCTAGCCTAAATAGGAGACTAACACCCTAAACTATAGTTATGTTATGAGGTGCTCACACCTTGGTCCGATCTAGGTTAGGGTAGTAAGGCTAAAGTAACACTTTATAAATTATTTAATAATATAAATTAATGCGACACTTAGCGTGTGGCTATATAACTTAATTTTATAATAAATAAAATAACTATTAGTTTGTATAAGAGAACGTACTCGTATAAAAGATATTTTAGTTAACTATAAGGAGCGTAATATAGAAAACAGCCTTATAGATATATCCTCCTTATCCTATAAAATCTCATAGTATCCCATATCCTTGTTCCGTGGGATCCTATAGGATATATTGGGACGTCACGTGACTAAGGTCACGTAGTCCCATGCTATCCTATAGTCTTGGCGTCTAAGATAGCCTAGGACATTACGTTAGCCCAGGTGGGGCCCAAGTGCCGTTATAAGGCCCGTCGTCCCACCACCGACTTCTGGACCGTAACAAGTTAAATAGTAACCTAGCTAGTTATTACCCTCTTTTAAGCCTATAAACTGAAAGCCTATGCGAGTAAACTAAATAGCGTTTAAATAAAAGATAGCACCTAAGCTAATGTTAAAAAAACGCTTGCGTTATAAAGAAGAATAATTTTATTTTTACTATAAAAAGATATGTGTGAGGACGGGCACAGGCTCCTGCATCAAGAGAGTAGATGAGGTAGGTTGGCTCTATTTCAGCTACACTAAGATGAGGAGACTGTAGGTACACAGGCCTGCGGCGCTTTTATGCGCTGCCGCTCGGCACGGAACATCTATCTATCCGAGATAGCTACACTGGGTGCGTGGGTAGCTGCGCCCAGGCGTGAGGCAGCTGCACCCAGGCGTGAGGCAGTCGCGCCTCTCACGCGAGGTCATGTGTCCTGCCGGCATGCCAGGCCGTCACAATATGGTATATTAATTAGGGATACTACTAACCCTCTACCCTTTAGAAAGAGCTACCTAGTGAGCGTGTAGCAAGGGTGTCTAAAGCTAGGCTAAGAACGCTAAAGGTAGAGGATAAGCTATTTAATATTAAGTTAAAAAAAAGTAGCCCCTAGCTAAAGTTACTACTAGGGATAAGAAGTAGCCCGAACAACGCTTAAAAATAAGTAAAAGGAGTTTAAAGGAAAGCATATAAGGTTACTACCTCTTACTATATACGCGATAGTTAATAAAATTTATATTATTTTTATACTTATGGTTACGGTCCAGAAGTCGAAGGTGGGACGCGAGCCTTATAACGATAACCAGGCCCCACCTTAGGCTTACGTAACGTCCCAGGCTGTCTCAGACGCCAAGACCATAGTACATTATAGGACCACGTGACCTTGGTCACGTAACGTCCCAGATTATCTCATAGGATCCCACGAGGCTAGGATATAGGATACCATGGGACCCTATAGGACAAGGAGGATATATATACAGGACGATTTCCTTTATACGCTCCTTATAGTTAACTTATATATCTTCTATGCAAGTACGTTCTTTTATATAAACTAATAGTTATCTTATTTATTATAAGATTAAATTATATAGCCACGCGCTAAGTGTCGCATTAACTTATACTATTAAATAATCTATAAAGTGCTACTTTAACCTTACCGCCCTAATCCGGATCGGACAAAGGTGTTAGCGCCTTATAACACTTATTAATAGTGCATGCCTAACCTACTTAATTATATTTAAGAGCTTTATTTAGCAAGCAAAACTAAAGCGTCTTAAAATTACTCTTATTACTATTAAAGGAATTAATAGAATCCTAACTACTACGCAAGTAGTAGTTAAGTATAAAATTAATTTATATAGATATATAGAGATAGGTTAGGAGTATAAGACTAAAGACGATTTAGAGGATATTATCCTAGGAAGGAGCTAGATAGAGAAGAACGAGGTTACTATCGCGCTAACTAAGAAGTTAGTGTACCTTTACTTAAAGAAAATACAGATTAGGAGCAGTAAAGGGAAGCTTCCCCTATATAATATAGTGAAAATTAGTACTATAGCCTTCTAAATATTAATTAAGAAGTCTAAAGTTTCTATAAGCGGAATCTAAATCTTTGCGGCTTTAATAGCTAATATTTATAAAGCCCTTACACCTAGGCTAAACATTAATATACTATTACTAGTCCTAGAGTAATAAAAAAAGTATACCTCCTTATTTAATCTAAAGAAAGTAAACGCCCTACTGCCTGTCTAAACTAGAATTAACTACGCTATTAAACTAGTTAAGAAGGATAGTAAGAGGCCTAAATCTCTATAGGGGCTACTATATAGCCTATTAAGAGTGGAGCTCCTTGTCCTTTAGAAGGAATTACTATCCTTACTAGATAAGGAATTTATTTAAGCAAGCAATTTACTTACTATGTTATTAGTTCTATTTATAAGGAAACATGAAGGGGGTCTCTAACTATACGTTAACTATTAGGCCCTAAATATATTAATTAAGAAGAATTACTACTTTCGTCTCCTAATTTAGGAAACTTTTTAAAATATTATAAAAGTAAAATAGTTTATTAAGCTTAACGTTATCACTGCTTTCTACAAGATTAGGATAAGAGAAGGCGACGAGTGGCTTATAATATTTTAAATACGCTTTAGACTATTTAAATAGTTTATTACACTATTTAGTTTAGCAAACGCTCTAAGCACTTTTTAAAGGTATATTAACTAGATACTACGCGAGTTCCTAGACGATTTCTGCACAGTATACCTGGATAATATCCTTATTTACACTAATGGCTCTCTAAATAAGCATTAGGCGCAAGTAGATTAGGTTCTATTTAGGTTAAGTAAAGCAGGATTATTTATTAATATCCGTAAGTATAAATTTAAAGTAAAGACTACTAAGTACTTAGGCTTTATTATTAGGGCTGGAAAAGGAATTTAAATAGACCTTACAAAGATTAAAGTATTTAGAGAATAAAAGGCTCTAATAAATATTAAAGGCCTCTAATTATTCCTTAGATTTATAAACTTCTACTAGATATTTATTAAAGATTTTACTAGTACCGCGGCTTCTCTTACTTGCCTAATAAGGGACGTTACCTTCTAGTAGACTAAGGAAGAGCAAGAGGCGTTTAATAGGTTAAAAAAGATTTTTATCTCTAAGTCCATACTAGCTTAATTCTATTTAGAATAGGATATAGTTATTAAGTATAACTCCTTTAAGTGTATTGTTAGAGGAGTGCTTTCTTAGGATAATAATTAAAAAATACTACGTCCCTGCGTCTACTTCTCCCGCAAAAACTTACCAGCGAAATATAACTATAAGATCTATAATAAGGAACTCCTAGTAATAATTAAAAGCCTAAAGGAATAAAAACCTAATCTATAATTAGTAAAGAGCTTTAAAGTTATTATAAACTATAAGAACCTTAAGTACTTTATAAAGCTGCGCATACTAAATAAAAGATAAGTATACTAAATAGATAAACTTAGCTAGTATAATATTAAAATTCTATATGGACTTAGGAAGCCTTATATCCGAATAGATATACTATTTTATTAAAAATAGGATATTTTAAATAGAGTTTAAAATAAATAAATAAGGTAACGATTAGTACAAGTGCTAAGACTAACTACTTAGTATTATAAAAACTACTCTAAAAGACCTTTTAAATTAGATAAACTAGTATTATCTATAGTACTCTAGATATCTATAGCTAGGACCCCTACTAAACTAAATGCTAATTAGGATAATGAGTATCCTACCAACGCCGCGGCACTTGGAGAAGGCGAGTAGAATAAACTAAAGACGCTCTAGTAGTAGGCTATATAAGAGGATATATTACTTTAAAAAGCTAAGGTAGTAGTTCTAAACTATATAAGGCGTTTCCCTATTACCCTATAGCTTAACTATTTAATCTCTAAATACTACTTAGACAGGACTAACTTATTCTTTTAAATTAGAAGATAGATACCTATTAGCGAGCCCTTACGTATAAAGTTAATTAACTTAGCAAACGCGTCTATAGTTATAGGCTACTTAGGCTAAGAAGTTATGTATAAAATCCTTGCCCACAATTACTTCTAGCCTAGCATATTAAGTAATATTTAGAAATACGTGCGGAACTGCAACGTGGGTGAAAAGACTAAGCCTTAGCAAGATAGCTTATATAGCCTGCTAAAGCCTCTCTTAATCCTTAATTAAATATACAAAGAAATTTTTATTAACTTTATTATAGAACTGCCCGAGAGTAATAGAAAGATAAACTAAATAGTTATTACTTACTAACTAAGTTAGGACGTGGTATTTGTCCCTCTTATAAATATTAAGATAGAGATAGTTGTTTAGGTATTTATTAAATACGTAATAGCCTACTATTAGCTCCTAGACGCTATTACCTCTAATTAAGGTAGTTAGTTTATAAGTAATCTCTAGACCTAGCTCTACTAAGTCTTAAATATTAACTAGAAACTCTCGACAACTTTCTACCCCTAAACTAATAAAAGTACTAAATAGATAAATAGTATATAGGAGGTATATATCTAGGCTTTTACTAATTAGGCTTAAGATAATTAGGCGCGGCTCTACCTAATAGCCTAGATTATAATTTAAGGATAAAAAGTAATATTAACTAAGATCTTCCCCTTCTTTTTATAGTATAAGTTTAACGTTAATTTAGGATAGCTAGAAACGTTAACCGAACGGCTATTAGCCACGAATACGGCATAATAAAGTAGCTATAAAAAAGCTAAGTTAATTATAAAAAAGCTTTAAGGTGTAGTTAAACTAGCATAAGCATGTATAGTAATAGCCTAATAAAAATAAGAATACTAGGCTAATTAGCACTAAAAATATCTATCTAATTATAAGTTAGAGATAAAATATTTCTACGTCTAGATAGCTAATTATTTACTAGCTAAATATTAAAGAAGCTAGACTAAAGGAACGCTAAGTATACTATTACTAAAGTAATTAATAGTTATATTATCCGCCTTAACACGCCTCTAGGACTAAAAAATAAATTTTATATTAATAGACTATAGCTTGCTAGGATAGACCTATTTTTTAGCTAGTTATAAAATAACTTCTAGCTATAGCCCTTGCAGGTTAAAGGATAATTAGAGTGCTAGATTAAGGAAATTCTTAGCGAAATGCGGAGATAACAAGGCCAAGGTTAGAAATTATAGTATAAGGCTAAGTAGAAAGGCTATCTCCTGCCTACCTTAGAGCTAGCAGAGGCCCTGCGCGACACAGAGGCGTTAACCTGCTAAAAAGAGTTTTTAGCCCTATATAGGACTAGGGATGGTACATGTTAAACTCCCAAAGAGGTAGCTATTCTCTAAGGGGCTAAGGTTGGTTCTCGGGCAGGAGTACTAGTAGGACGGGAGAGGGTTGTAGTAATAGCTTACGCCTGTTACTAAGGGCGTTAGTATTAAAGGTGTGTACAGCATAATCAAATTAACAAGGTTGCTTATTTAGATCCAAACCTATAGATTAATAAACAGGTTAAACACGAATGCCTTAAGGGTATTCGTGTGGGTTTATATATAAGAGGGGTAAACCTTACCGTCCATCTCTCTTTCTACTGTCCCTAGATTCCGATGGATGGTCGCGCTGTCCGTGGATGGTACACCCTCCACAATCTTGGCAGGATGGTATGTCTTGGCTGGATGGTACATCACGTGACCTCGGTTACGCGACCCCGCCGAGTGTCACTTCCACTGAGGCCCGTTGGTCCTCCGCGTTCCATACATGTTCAGATCCTAACAGTACACTACTACACGGTTTTTAGAGGCACTAAGATAGAAGGGGGACTTGCCTAAAGGGAGTAATATAAAGAGTAAGGCCTTAAAGGATCCTTAATAGAATATTAGGAACCCCTAAGCACGTAATTACCTAATTAGGAATTAAATATAAGCTTAACTAAATAAAATATCGGAGCTAAGCTACCTTCTTATTTTATGTTCTAAGCGCTATTTAGAGCTCCTTAGCTAATATAACTCTTTAGTAACTTATGGCACCTGCTCCTCAAGCGTAGCCCCTTATACTTAGTAGTCTAATTAGTTCTCTCTTTAGCGCGCGTATTTTTAGCTACTATCCGCGTAACGCGCCTCTCTTAAAGTAAGCTTTAAGCTATTTATTAGCTCTTTATATTTCTTATTACTAACTTTTTTCAAGTTATAATTATTCCTTTTTAGCTTTTTATTAACTAAGAAAATCGTGCGCTTTTTATACTTAAGCAGGTAATTAAAAAATAGCTCCTTTACACTACTTCTCAGGTTACTCTAAGGGCAGAGTTTAACCTTTTATTTAATACTATTTTTTATTCTTTAAGGCATTTTAAAGGCCCTTATTCTCGTACTTCAGGAGTTACTTTTACCTAAAAATTATGTATATTATCTAGCTAAGCTTGCGTAACTCCTTAGTTGCGATATCTTTAATAGTAGAGCGTAATAGTTACTTTATTTTACGCTAATCTAATGTGCTAAGTACTAATATAAAGCTTTTTATAATTTTACCTCTAAAAAGGACTCCTTACTAAATTACTTAAAAATAAGTATAGAATCTAGTAGCAAGATACTTATATACTTAAAAGTCTTAGTAATTAATTATAGCGTAACTAACGTAGTCTAAGCCCTCTAGAAACGTATAAAAAGTCTCTTTTAGTAACTATTAATAGTCCTTAGCTCTTATATAAATAGGCGTTAAGCTCGTTAGAGTAGGTAGCTAAGAGAGACTCAAATATATATACGTTAAGAGGCTACAACGTATGCGTTAAATAAGGGGGAAATATAGCTAAAAGGATCTAATTCTAGTTATAATAGTTAATAAAATCTATAGTAATGTGAGATCTATAGCTATTAAGAATTTAAAGTTAGTATATTTATTAAGCCTTTTGAGCTTTCTCTCTTATATAGCAATTAAATACTTATTAAAGCTATTAAAGGCCTATCTCGTTGTTTAACTAGCTAAAGGGAGATAAAGTAATAAAGACTTTATAGTATTAAGAATTAATTTTCTTTATTTAGCTTAATTATAGGCTCTTAGCGTTAGATTAATAAATTAGTAATAAATTAATAATAGATCTATTAGCACATATACATGCGATAATTAAGGTCTACTTATAGCTACTATCTTATATAGATTGCCTTACTTAGTAACTTTGATATAGAGGCCTGTCGAAGATCCATTTTTAAGTAAATAGTAATACTAAGGAGGAAGCCTTTCTTATCTATATTATAGTAGTAATAAGGCTCTATGCTATACTTCGCAATTTTATTATATAAAAGCTTAAAATAAAGCTTATATGTTAACTCTAAATTAGCGTTATAGTAATTACTATTAATTTTAGTTATTTAGCGTAATATTAAGGCGTTGCTGTTACACTTAATAAGGCAATATACCTAAGATATACTTACGTCCTTTTAAGTAATATAGGACGCAAAGTTCTATATTATTTACTATATAAGAGAAAGGCCACGTTTAGTAAAACGTCTAATATATTATAGGAGCTACTTTTCTTATTATAGGCTAAGTATATAGCGTAAAGTATTTATAATCGCACGTGCCTACGTGATGCGTTAGTACTTATATATTAATATAAAATATATAATACTAAATTATTTTGTAATTTTATTATATAATAATTTTTTATTTTTATTTTTATAATTCGATTACTGCTATCGCGGCGTTAATTAGGTCTATATTAGTGGATTTGTAGCGCGTCAAAGTAGGTGCGCTATCACGCGGGGTTGCGCATTGAGTGATGTTGCGCATTGACTGCCGAGACACGGTACCGTAGCTTGGCAGCTCGTGCAACACGTCAACTCATGCAACACCCCACCATGCAACACACCAACTTTGACACGCAGCATCTCCACCAATATGGATCCAATTAAGGCCGCAATTACAGCAATCGACTCGCGGGAACCAAGAGAATCTCTCTTGTATAGAGAAATAGCGAAAGAGTATGGTGTTGTGGTGTCTACGTTGACGCGCCGGCATTAACGCGTCACGTAGACGCGTGTAGATAGGATTAAATAATAATATAATTTTAGCTACTAATAAGGGGTAGAGCTTTTAAATTATATTAAACGCCTTACTAAATATAGCCTTTTTTTTATATAGTAAATAACATAAAGCTTTGCTTTATCTACTACTAGAAAGCAGGTCTTAATATTATAAGTTAATTACTTTATAAAGCGTAACTCTATATCCTTAATATCTAATAGATAGCTAGTATTAATAATAATTACTATTAAGCTAATTTCCTAGCAAAATATAAGCACTACTTTAGCCTTATATGTAAGGGGCTGAGTGCTTAAGGAGCCAAAGGTGCCAGAAGAATACTTATAAATTTGATAAAGAGTCCAAAGTTAAGCTTTAGGCGTCGAACTTATATATCTAGGGTTTGCATAACTAAGGGTTAAGGATCTAAAGTAATAACTAGGCGTAGCCTATTATATACCTCCTTTCCCTCTATTAAGGGTAAAAAAAATCTCCGCGTCTTATCTTATTTATAGAGCTTTATAATCGTTTTATTATCTACTTATAATCCTCTTACTATTATAAACCTCTTACTAGTTCTATTCTCGCGTGTCTAATTTTATATCCTTACTATAAGTAGTTACTACGGCGGTGTATTTGCGCTAGTGCGTTTACTTATTATTATATATATAAAATTACTTTTTACTTAGCTTTTAGACCTTACTTTTTTAAGCTTTTTTTTTCCCTAGCTTAACTTCGTGCACTATAACGTCTTACTTTTAACCTAGTCTTTTTTAACTTCGTAACCTAATTCCCTTTACTATTCTAATAAAATAGCTAGCCCTTTATATAATAGCTACGTAATAAGGACGCCTAAGCGTTAGAGGCGTGCTACTAACTTTAATAATAAAATAAAAGAAGGCCTATTCCTATTATAATTACTTAGTTACTAACTTAAGAAGACTAAGCTCTCTTAAAATAAAATTATTATATCTAACGCTAGCGTAATCCTTCTTAGCTAGCTTACTAAGAAGTTTAGTCCTTTTAAAGCTTGCGAAGTAAGTTCTAGACCTTTTTTTATACTTTTTTTACTTTTTTCTACCTTTTAACTTGCCTCCTTACTCTTCTAACCTCTTTTCTAGTTCTTTATTGGCCTAGGTGTGCGCACTCGCTAACTTAATAAGCTTAGCTTTTAAGGTCTAATCTTACTACGCGCGATAATTAAGCGCTAGTATATTAACTACGTTACTTATAAACACGTTTATTAGTAAGTACTAGCGGGAAAGATAGTGTCCTATAAAGAGTGTTATACCTATAAGCTTACTAACTACACTAGACAAGTATACTTTAGTCTAACTTATTCTAGATAACTTTAGGGTATGCTCTACTAACTCCTTCCCCTACCTAGATTTAGCCTACCCTTAATAAAGTTGGCCGCGAAGAGTTCGCTAATATTATAGTTATTAATATAGGCTACCTTATAAATAAAATTTTAAAAAGTAGCTAGGAATAAAAAGCTTTTTTTTACTAACTTTAACGCATTCTATTCTACTTGTAAAGTTACTATTATTAATTACTATACCTCCTTTAAGAGCAAGACTACTACTACTTTACGCCCTATTACTTTTTCTTTTAAGACTATTTAGCTCTTAGAGTGCATCGCCGTTATAGTTAAAAAGACTTTTAACTTTTTTTAAATTTATACTACTAATTTTAAAGTATTTTATTAAAAGTGTAAGAACCCTTCTATAAGTTCCTTTTAAATAATAAAGCTATCTTTTAAGACTAATATTATGTAGCTCTCTAGTAAGTTTGTGGTAGTAGACAAGGGCATTATAATAGATAGTTTCTAGATAATAGACAATGTCCTCGCGGAAGCTAATATACTTACTTAAGCCTACTAGGGCTTGCGCTAGTAGCTTTAAGCTATTATAATTAAGAAGTATTTAAGTAAGGAGGATAATAGCTTCCCTAATCCTAGTAGTATATTAGAAGGTAGAGAAGTAGACCTAAACGTTATTAAGGAGGGTTTTATTATTTCTTTAGTAGCTAAAGATACCCTTTTTACCTAGTTTCTTTCTTCTTCTTGTTTTAGTTTGGTTCTAAGGCTTACTTCTTTTATAAGGGTTATTTCTTACTACTATAAGAATTATTTAGTCCCTTTATTATCCTTAGTAGTTTTAAGGGTTTTTTAAGTTACTTTTTTAAAATTCCTTCTTAACTTTTTTCTCTAATACTTAACTTTATCCCTTAATAATATTATTCCTAACTTTATCTTAAATATCTTTATCTAGCTAGGTTTTTTAGCTTAGTAAGGCAGGTATCGTAGAGCCTCCTTTAGGCCCTAGTAGAAGCTAATTTAGGGGATATTACGGTAAAATCCTATTAAGAGTTTTTTATTACGATTTTAATATAGCTTAGTAAATTTCTCTTAATAGTTTAACGTAGTAGCTTAGTTAAGGTTCCTATGAGGTTCCTAAGTTCTTTAAAAATAGTTTTCTTATTATACTAGGTATTCTACCCTCTTGCCTCTACAGGACTAATATTCTTTATATATATTAATTATACTATACTTCTCTTCCCTTTCTTTTATTATAATTGCTTCGGGCTAGGCGTTATTAGTAGTTTAGCTAGGGAGAGGGTTTAATAAGGCTAATTTTAGCCTATTTACGTAGAACCTTAGGTGCATATTTAGCAGGACGTCTAGTTCTACTATATAAGAGTTTATTATTTTCCTTAAAGTAAACTTTTTTTTACTTCTAGTCAAGCTTCTTGCTTAGACGTTAGTTTTAGAGGTAGTTCTTATATTTTAGCTACACTTTATTTCCTTTCTTTAAAATTAAAATATTTTTAAGTTAATAGTTTACTAGGCGCTCTTATTCTTATTAGGCTATTACTATTTTTACTTAGGCAAAGTTAAAAACCTTCTTAAACTTTTTTATTATTACCCTTATAGCCTTCTTTATATTAGTTTTAAGCTTTAAGGCCGATCTTCGTGCCCTAAAGTTCTTAACTAGTTTAATATTCTAGCTATAAAATAGGAAAAATAGGCTAACTTTTGTTAATATAGCTTCTCGCCCTTTAATAGCTATCTAGACTATAGGAAGCTACTTTATCTAATTATCTTATTACTAGTTATAGTACGCCTAGAGGTAGGCTTTAAGGATAGAGTTTATTTATTCTATTTACCTATCTATCTCTAGGTGCTTTACTATAGATAGTCTTTAGTTAATACCTGCTTATTTATAGAGTGTAGTTTAAAATTCGCTCACGAATTGTCCCCCGCGGTCCGATATAATAGAGGAGGGAAAAAAGTAGTCTACTACCTAGTATTAAAAGAACGCTATCGTAACTATAGGTATATTAAAATTTAAAAGACTAATAAACTTAGGGTCCTTACTAAGTTTATTTATAATTACTATAATATTCGTGCAGCCATCGCTCTTAGGTAGAGTAGTAATAAAGTCTATTATAATATCCTTTTATCCTTATTTAGGTACTAGTAAGAGCTTTAGCAGGCCCTATTTTACTTTTCTCTGTAGTTTAGTTCTTTTATAAATATTATAGTTCTTAATATACTGCCTTACCTAGTTAGATATCCCTAGGAAGAAGTAGTCTTAAGTAAGAATTTTATAAGTATTTTTTTATTTTAAGTATTTTAAAGCTAGAGAACTATACGCGACTACTATTAGCTTTATTTATAAAAGTTTTAATTCTGGTACCTATTATCTTAACCTATAGTATAGGTACCCTTAGCTATTTATACTATATTCTAAGATACTAATAGATAACTTCTACCTGGGTTAAACTTCCTAAGCCTGTTCTTAATATAGACCTTTATCTTGCTATACGCGCTGTCTTTATTACGTTTTACCTTTTACTATATAGTGTTAAAGTCTAGTTCGCGTCGCTTGGCAGGGCTATCGCCTCCTTAAAGGGTTAATATAGGTAGTTTAGAGCGTGTTAGGTAAGTAAGTACTAAGTCCTTATCTATTTTAGTATAATTAGGTTTCTCTATAGTAGTAGGTGTTTAGGGGACAAAAGACTTTAAGCTTTTTTTTTTAGTAGTCTTTTAAAAAAGCGTAAAGTGTCTTAACTTTAATCTATTATCTCTACTATTCTTTAGTAGGTCTTAGTCTCTTTAAAAAAGGGCGTTTGCCCTAGAGTTTACTAATCCTAGTCTATATACGAATGTTATATTAATATAGCTAAGTATATCTACCTATTAAACGTGTTTTTTATCTAACCTTTATTTAGTAGCAAAATACGTAAGGTTCTTATAATTAGTATAGACTATAAGGTGCTTTACTTCTTAATATATATAGTCTTATTTATCTACGTATTTAATAACTATAAGTATCTCTTTATTATAGATAGCATAGTTATATTCTACTAGGCTATTCTTCGCTAAGAAGTAAGCCACTAGGCGTAGAATCCTATTATTATTATATTAGGAGAATTATCCTCTAATTAACTAGTTAAAGGCGTTTACTTCTAGTACTAATTTTTATTTAGGGTTAAAGTAGGCTAGCGCAGAATCTATATAAAACGCTATCTTTAGGAAGTTAAATACATACTACTACTCTTATCCCTAAATAAATTCTGCTCTTTTTCTAGTAAGTTTTATAAGGGGGCTTACTATACTAAAGAAGTCTTATATAAATCTCTAATAAAAGTTTGCGAAGCCTACAAAGCTTTAAACTCCTTTTACTAAAGTTAGTAGCTTTTATTTTTAAATTACTTAAACTTTATCTAGGTCTATGCTTACGCCCTTATTAACTTTTATAATAAATTTAAGGTACTTAGTCTTTTTAACGCAGAGCTTAGATTTTTTAATATTTAAGTATAGTCCTGCGGCCCCTAACTTTTAAATTATAGTACGTACTTTTTCTTCGTGGTCTTTTTAGCTACTACTAGAGAAGATAAGAACGTTATTTATATACGCTAAGTAGTAGTTATTAAGGTACTCTTTTAGTACCTAGTTAATATACTACTAGAATGTACTTAGCGCGTTAGCTAGGCTAAAAAAAACTATTAGCTACTTATAAAAACTAAATTAGGTTCTAAACGCTATCTTTTAGTCCTCGCCTTTTACTATCTAAAGCTTATAAAAGGCTTAAATTATATTAAATTTACTATACTATTTAGCCTTCGCGAGGAGCTAAAGGGTCTGACTAATTAATAGTAAAAAGTACTAGTCCTTTTTTAAAATAACGTTTAGGGCTTAATAATTAATATAAAAGCGTAGTTCTCTATTAGATTTCTTAGTAAATAATACTAGAGTGACAGTGCTAGACTTACTTACCTAAATAAAGCCTTTATCTAAGTATTTTATAAGCTCTTTCTAAAGGATAAGCAACTCTTCGCGAGACATATTAAATAGAGAGCTATAGGGGATTTTTAGGGTCTTGCTATCTTTTTCTATAAGAGGGATAAAAAGATCTACTCTAGGTCTATAGTGCAGGAGGAGCTTATTAGCTTATTTCCTATAAAAGATACGCTATAAGTCCTTAAAAGCTTTAAGTAATAACTCTTATAGGTTTACCTTTGGCTTGCGGGTTAACGCCTTCTATATATTTTTTTATTAATATAGAAAACACCTTAGCCCTGTTTTCTAGGCGTTAATTACGCTAATCTAGGGCTATAAAGGCTATAGCTAATATCCCTTAGGGCTTTATTAATAGTTTTTTTACCTTTTTAGCTACGAATGTAGGTGCCTAAACTTCTAATTTAAATTAATTTCTTTACTAGGGCTAGTTTAACCCTATTTTTCTTTATTTAGGTTAGGCTAAGGATTAGGTCGTACGACCCGTCGTTAGGTAAGACATATAACTATATTAGTTCTATATAGCTATTAATATCTACTTCTAATTAGACTACTTTACGTACGAAGAGTTGCATGCCTCTAATACTAATAACTTCTTATAAATAGGGTAGATTCTCGCGCTATAGGTAGGCTTTTATTATAAGTTTTTCTAATATAAATTTAAAGGTTAAATAACCTAAATTAATTATTATTAATATAAATATAACGTTATTAATAAGCGAGTATACTATTATTAGTATTAAGTCTAGCTATAGCTTTTAAAAGTTATTAAAACTTATCTTCTACCCTTTTCCTACTTTTGCCTCCTGGCAGCGACTATTACTAAAAGGACCTAGTTTTCTAAATTAGTAGAAGCTATATTAAACTTTTTATTAAAAAATTCCTTAGTAGCAGGTATAGTACCGCGAACTTATACTAGCTTTATTATAAGTAAAAGTTTACACTACTTTACGCGATATCCTATATCTCTATAATAGAAATAGGAACTATTCTTCTTACAGGTTTCTATTACCTCGCGCAACACCTACGTAGCTTATTTCTAAGTGTTACTAGACCTGTGTCCTATAGCTCTATCTATTACTTAGTGTTTTCTATCTTAGCTTTGTCGGCCGGACATCCTTCCAGGGTTAGCTTAGATAGGTTCCTAATCTATCTCGTCTAGCGTCCCGTTTTTAGCAGAAAACTTTAGTAGCTATAATATATTTTAGAAAAGGTTTTTTTTAATCTTATTAACTCTCTTTTAGACCCCTTATAGGTCCTAATTATTATCTATATTTACTATAACTATTTAGTCCCGTAAGTCTTTATAAAGGCTTTAAAGGTATAAATTCTTTAAGATCTCTTAACTATACTCCTTAGCTTCTATAGTATAATTATTAAAGTTAAAGTTAAAGTCACGAAGCTTCTAGTTTCCTTATTATATTATAAGTAAGTAGTTACGCACGATTTCTTTTACTAGGTAATTATAAAAGTTATAGTTTAGTAGCTTTTAGAGGTTAGCTTTAGTGCACCCTAGGTAGTAGTCTAGGTATATAATTCCTACTATTACTACACGTCCTGTTAATTAACTAATAATATATTTAGGTATATTTCTAAGGCAGTCCCTATCCTCTAGGAGCTTATATTATATTACTATCTTAAAATAGTAGTAATCCTATTATTTACTATTAAAGTAGGCTAAGTTAAAGATTTTAGGGCGGTGGCTTCTTCCTTAGTTTAAAATAAGCTTTACTATTAATCTCTTTACTAGATTTATTTATTAGTTTACTTTTAATAGCTAATTTGTACTTCCTATCTCTTAAGAGTATTATTATATTATTAAGGGTTCTTAGCGCTTCCTTACTATTTCTTTATTTAGTCCTTTTACTTCTTATAGTAGAGTCTAAAAAGTGTCTTAGAGGTTAATAAGTGCTTTAACCTTACTTAGAAATTATTATATTTTATTCTTATTAACTCCCGATGCCTAGAGTTTAGTTATAAATAGGGAGGCTATTTTTTCGTTTCTCTAGCTATTATTTTTTATAAGCTAATAGCTTGCTACGTATAATTATTTGCGCTAAAACGTAGACTTTTAGTAAAAGGTCCTATTCTTATTTCTATAACTTCTTTATTTAGTAAAGACAGTCTTGCTAGCGTTAAGTATCTATTAGGACTCCTTTTTAATTACTTACTAGGGAGGATTCTATTTCCTCGCAGGTCTAGGCGTCGCTTTTATAGTATTTATCTATATAAGTCCTTTAACTTCGTGTACTACTTTGTAGCTTTAGTCTATATTTATATTTAAAATCTACTTATCCCGTAATAGGTAAAAGTAATTAAATTTAATATAAGGGGCTAGGTACTTAAGGAGCTAAAGGTGCTAAAGGAATACTTATAAATTTAATAAAAAGTCTAAAGTTAAGCTTTAGCCGTTAAACTTATATATCTGGGGTTCGCATAACCGAGGGTCAAGGATCCGAGGCAACAACTGGGCGTAGCCCATTACATTATATAGTATAAGATTTAAAAGTATTTAATTAAGGCATGGTATATATATAATATAGACAAGAAGGACTGCCTGCTTGGTATTACCTCCTGTATAAAGAGGATCTTTAGTAGACCTCTATATTAGAGTAAAGCTGTGAGGTAAGCAATACAGGATGGTAGCTATAAGTAGGTATTAATTATAGCCTATATATGCGCCGATAGATCTGCCTTAAATCTAGCTCTTATTTATACGACCGCCTCTATAAATATATTATTAAATTAGATAGAGGATCTTAATCCCTAATACTATTACACTTTTAAAAATATACCTATTATATTACTAATTAACACAGGCTAGGCGATTACCCTAGCGAATAAGAATATTTAGGGTAGACTTTTAACTTAAAAAAACTAAGAACTTCTAGTAAGAGCGCTAGATAGAGACGCGGTAAAGATTTTTAAATACTAAATTAACTACGTAGTATAAGGAGTACCTAGCTCTTTTTAGACCTTAAATAGTATAGAACTACTAACTACTACCTAGCTAGTAAAAAAAGAGATCTGCTTATAAATAAGTAAGTAATTAATTAGCTATAAGACCTTATAGCATAAGGCGAATTAGCATAACCTTACTACCTAAATTATTTTATACAAGGAGCTAGTCCGCCTGTTCTAGCTCTTTAGCACTAGCTAATTCTTAAAGGAAATCTATAAGTATCCTACTATATAGCAATATACCCTAGGCTGTTAGGGCTACTATAACGCTGCCCGCTATACCTAAGTAGCCCGCTGTACACACTACTGAGACCACACGGATAGACACTAAGGATAGTACGGGGATAGTTGCGCCTACAAAGCTATATATACTAACTATTATAGCCCTTATTTAGCTAGTTATACTAACTGCCTAGCAGCCCCTTACTAAGTTAATAAATATATTACTAAGCCTATAAAGACTAAGCTAAAGGCTATCTATCGCGTAGGGAAAATAGCATAGTAGCGCCTCTATAGGACAGTTAAAGAGACCCTTAGACAGGCAATGCTTTAGCCTAAGGCTACTTCTATAGAGGCATTAGAGATAGTGCCTCTCTACCCTTTCACCTAGAGGCAAGAAGAAGATAGCAAGGCTCTACTTCCTATAACTACTACCTCCTATGCATCCTCCTCTACTACTAGCAGAGAAAAGAGACTAAGGCGGGCCGCTATAGGCTAGCGAAGCCTTAACGTAGAATAACTATCTACTAGTAGTATCCGCCCATAATTAACTATCTACACTAACCTATTTACCTTAGAAAGGAAAGACGCTAGTATAAGCAATAACCCGCTATTATTATACTAAAACACCCTTATAATATCCTAGCCTACTAAGTAACTAACTTTATATATACTAGGCTAATGTTAGTAAGAGCTTACCCTAGTATATTATAATACTAGAGGCGGTCTTTTAGAAGGGTATAGATATTATGTATGTTTAAAAGCCCTTTACATGTGCGAACTTAAGAACTTCTACCTACCTTAGTTTTATATACCTAGCACCTATTAACACCTAGGATAGCCCTAACACGCTAGGCTTAGCCCGCCCTAGGGTAATAAGCTATATTTATAAAGGATGCTACCTACGATACTAGGCTAAAAAGAGCCTTAACTACCTAGATATACTCTAGGCTATAGTAAATAGAGTTACTATACTTAACTACTATAAATAGCTATACACCCCTAACATTATTTAATATATTATATATTTTATACCCCCTCCACTCTGCCTTATAGGAGGAGACTTTAACGCTAAATATAAATCCTTTAAGCCTACTATTGTAAAAGGCACCTTGCTAGAGCTTTCTGCGCTAGCTAGGGTTAAGCCGAGCAGCCAAGCAGCCAAGCACGCGATCCCCTAAACCTATAAATAGTTAGTCGTTGTAGAGCTTCCTCTCCTTAATAAACTTTATTTTTGAGCTCCCTAATTGTTATAACTATGCGCTATAGTTATAAGCCTAGTACTTTTATAATACTTTATAATATACTTACTCTACACTAGCTAATAATTATAATAGTAAACTATTCCCTACTTTTTATTATCCTTACGCTTACGTCTTAACGCTCACGACCTATAATAAAGCTAGACTATATAATAATTACTATAAAGCTCCTAGCGAGTAACTAACTTATAGATTATAATTTATTTCTACCTGAGTACGCGTAGCTTAAGTACCACGCGAAGGCTTAAGGGATATAAAGTTATATTAACCCTAAGGCTTCTAAGTAGATAAACATACACGACTAGGCTCTAAAGCTACTAGATATAAATACTAGGGGTAAGCCTTGTACATAATAGCTTAAGCGCTATAAACTAGAGTCTGCTATTTATAGTTAGCTTATAATAAAGCTTTAGGCACTCTAAAACTAAGTCTATACTATAGTTAATTTATAAAGGCTAGAACTTATAATACTATAGTTAAGTAAATAGTAAACGCTGCAGGCGCTAATTAGAGAACTTAAGAATAATCTCTATCTAAGCGATAATAATTAGAAGGAGCAGGTACGACACACATATAGAGAGGTTACCCTACGCCCATAGAGTAGCAGAACAATAGACATAACTAAATAGCTATCTGAATAGAACCGCGCACACGCTAACGCTGTGCTCCTAGATTTCTTAAAAATAAAGGGTACGCTACTAATAAAGGATTTCCTACGCTTAGCACTATAATACAACTATAAGTAGGCTTAGAGAGAGCTTAATAACCTATCGCAACCAGGCGTAGTAGTAACTCTATCTTTAGAAGGATACGCTCGCTAGCTTGCGTAGCTTAACTAAATAACTAAGCATGTAGGTATATACGCTACGCTTAAAGGGCGCACTTTTAATATAAGCTATAAGTGCGTATATAGAGTAAATAGCTAGTATTAATAGAAGCCTATAAAGTGTAACCGCCTTTAGTACGCGCTTTAGGGAGAAGCTCCTTATAAGCTTTATAATAAGCTTATAAGTAAGGAGATTAGTAAAATTAAGAGCTAGATTTAAAAGAATTAGTAAAAGGTGTTATTAACTAAGCTTAAGTATAAGGGGTAGGTAGTAGACCCTTCTTTAGTCTTTCTAGGGAATATTAAAGTATAAATTATAGTAAACTGTAAGGGAGGAATGGAGGAGTCTACTGAGGTTTATTGGGGGTCCCGGAGGGGCCTATATAGTACTAGACACAGGGGTAGGCAGGGGTCCTGAAACAGGGCTGAAACTAGGCCCTCATCCACTGTGACATAAACCTATAGGCAAGTATGTCTTTACTAGCTAGGCGCTATAATTTTATAGCTACCTATTCTCTTATTTATATACGCAGGTACTCGCACAGGTTACGTTATAAGTAGATAGCTACCCTTAAACGTTTATTAAAGCTTTGTGGCAGAAGTACTCTACTCCTTTTATTTCTTTACTTTTCTACGTAGGTACTCGCGCGGGTTACGTTGCAAGTAGATAATTACCCTTAAACGTTTATTAAAGCTCTATAGTAGAAGTACGCTGCTCCTTTTTCTTTTCTACCTTTCTTCTAAAACTATATATAAACTAGCTACTTAGACTAATTACCTAGCGAGCTAGGGATCTAAGCTAGACGTTTTTTAAGCTCTACGCGTAAGTTCGCCACCTTTTATACTTTAAGTTACTATTTAGCTTATCTTACTACGCTCTATAAGCTAGGGGGTGTATTATAAAAGGCACCTTACTAAAGCTTTTTATACTAATTAGGGTTAAGCTAAGTAGCTAAGTAGCTAAGCACGCAATTCCTTAAACTTATAAATAGCTAGTTGTCGTAGAGCTTCCTCTCCTTAATAGACTTTGTTTTCGAGCTCCCTGATCGTTGTGACTGTGCGCCACACCTACTATTACTATAGCTAATGGAGGCGTAGAGCTAGCTAGATAGGCTGCTAACGCGTTTATAGACTATATTAGTGTACTAGGGCAGCTAACATACTACGCTGGCTATATCCTTAACCTTACCTTCTCTAATATCCTATTTGCCTAGTCTACTATAGATGCTAGCATGCACATTGGCTTAGACCATAAGACAATAGTGACCTTTGTCCCTATCTCCACGCCAGGTACTCCGCATCTAGAACAGTACCACTACAGAGTCCCCGAGGCAAGCCTACCTAAGTTCGCTAGGCTGGTAGAGAGAGGTGCCCAGAGCATCCCAGACCCGCTTGGAACACAGGACGCAGCATAGCTAGAGGAATGTGTTACGCTGCTTACCGAGACCGTACAGCACGCTGTATAGACAGCAGGCAAGCCCGACCGTAAGGAAGGCCGCGCTATACTATAGTAGACTAAGGAGTGCAAAACTACCTACTAAGCCTATAAACATGCTAGATAGCTCTGCTCTGGCAGTCTACAGGAGGAGAGACAGGCCTTTAAGAATACTATCTAACAGGCTAAAAGGCAGTACTAGCAGCATGTTATTAATAATATTAAAGATAATAAGAATCTGTTTAAGATTATTACCTAATATAAGCTTACCCCCTAAGAACTAAGACACTCCTCTTATAGTAAATAACATAACTATATTAGACCCCCTAGAGAAGGTAGAGGCTCTTTAAGAGGAAGTCCTTAACTAGTATATAGTAGAGAATAACCTTAAATACTACTTAGACTAGAAGCATATAGATCTTCTCCTGTAGAGTATATATATCTCACTCGAGGAAGCTAAACAAAATATAATAAGAATCTTAAGCACCTTACTAAGCACTAATTAATTTATTATATAGTTACTCCGTGCCTGCTAGGCTTAGGTTAGGAAACTTATATAAAAGAAATTCTAATAATACCTTAAGCTTAACTACTTCCTAGCATAGTAAAAGCTTGCTAAGGTAGTAATAATATGTAAAATAAGGAAAATAGACTAGATATTATTTTAATTTTAAAGACTTGTAGCGCTTCTCTTTTACATTAGAAAAGGACTTAAATAAATAGTAGCTTAATAAATTACAAAATTAGCTATAATATATAAGATCCTTAGCCCTTAGCATAGCGACGCCCTTCTAAAGCGCTCTATAGTAGACCTTCTATAGTATTTACCTATAACACTAAAGTAGTATAGGTACTTAGGAAGCATGTTACTATAGTTACCTTAAATATTTAAGGCGCCTTTAATGCGCTCCTTAAAAACCGCCTGCTATACTAAATAGCCTAATAAGGCTAGCTATAAAAGATCTTACTTTTTATAGACTTATTTCTTATAGACTAGAGAGTCTAAGTCCGCCTTAAATAGGTTACTACCCTTAGCTACCCTATTGCCTATAGCATACTCTAAGGCTCGCCTCTCTCTCTTGTCCTATACACACTGTACTTAGCAGAGCTACTATCTATGGACATAGAACGGAGGTTTGGATATGTAGACAACATATGTCTATACCAGGCCTTATACTTTATAGACAATAACGTCGAGCTCCTAGCATTAGACCTAAGGCAGATTAAAGCATAGGGTAAGGCTAATAAGGTCGCCTTTGCCCTAGAAAAGTAGGAAATAATACACCTAACTAGATAGCAGAGCAGCTACGCACCACCCTACGTTATAAATAAGTAGCACATAATCCACCCTATCCTCCTAGGTAGAGAGTATAGCTAGCCAGCCCTGCGCTGGCTAGGGGTGTGGTATAACCGTAGACTTACCTTTAGATAACATATAGCCACACGCACTGCAAAAGCTGCTAAGGTAGCTTATTATATTTATAGCCTAGCTAGGACTACCTATGGACTACCAGATAGCTCCCTCCGCAAAGCTACTATTACTTATGTATACCTATCACTCCTGTATGGGACTAAGTGCTGGTATAGAGGCCGCACTAAACAGCCACATACACTTAAACCAGGCAGGCCACAAGAGGTTAGCGCTTACATTAGATGGCACATAGCTACTATAGACAAGACACTGGTTATAGCAGCAAGGGGAATTCTACCGGCGTAGAGAACAACCTCTACAGCCACACTATTTTAAGACGCTAGATTACCGTCTGCCGCAGTGGCGCTAGAGGAAGCTAAACTTAGATTTATAATCTATCTTTATACTATAAACGCGGACTACTCTCTTACTATTTATATAATAGTTCCTAAAGTAAATAAAGATAAGGGAGCTAGACAACCCTAATAAGTTTAAATAAAAGTCTAGTAGCTAGGGTTTCTTTTACTAAAGATTCTAAAAATAATACTAATAGCCCTTACTACTTGCCTAGCTATTAAACTAACCTAACACTTAGTATAAATAAGAAAACTATAGCTAAGGTTTTTAAAAAATAGCGGGCTTAGCTCTTACTATTAGACGTTACTATCTTCTTAGATAGCACTAAACAGTACATAAAGGAAGGAGAAAAGCGGGTTACCTATAGCTACGCAGTATATTAGAATAGAAGGTAACTATAAAATAGCTATAGGTTACTTTATTCTACCTCGCACGTGTTTAACGCTAAGGTAATAGGAGCATGGAGAGGCCTCTAGCACACGATAAGACAACCAGAGCTCCGCACTCGTCGAATCTGGCTATATATAGATAGCACCTCAGTAATATAGTGCCTTAGGGGTAATGCACCCCCTACCTCTTAATAGATCTTCCTAGAGTGCCATGGTGCCATGGAGACACACGACGTCTCTGTTAAATAGGCCCCTAGACACCTAGGCATTAAAGGAAATAAGGTAGTAAATAGACTAGCTAATCTAAAAGCCTAGCACCTATTATACCTAATTAGGAAAGCTACTATGCCTATACTCTTAGGTATTAAGATAATAGCCCGCAAGACACTACGGCACATATAATAAATTTAGTAGTCTAATAAGAAGACTAAGCTCTTAAAATAGTATAAGAGCTAGGACTTAGACTATGCACTATACAGTGATCTAAAAAAGCTAAATCTACTAAGAGCTATCCTAGCAAAACTACTTTCTATCTAGTCTAGACATAGGGACTTTGCCTAGTACCACTAAAAGTATAATTACAAGAATGTAAACCTTACCTGCTTATATAAATAGAATAAGACGCTAGAGCACCTCGCGCTTTGCCGCAAGACCCTAGGGACCTTTAGTAGATAGCTACTTTAACTAGACTTAGCAATAATTAAGTTAACTTAATAACTTAACTTAATTAACTTAATTATAGCAAGTTAATTAAGTTAATTAGGTAAGCAAAATTTACTAAGTTAATTAAGTAAATTATACCTGCTTAATTAACTTAATTAATAGATTTAAATCTTCTAACGTGGTTCACCACCGAGCGGGCCAACCCCACCGAGCGGGCCACTTTTTAAAAGTCAGTCTATTGCGAAGCGCCTCCTACAACACCACTATAATTTACTATAATTCGCAGAACATAGAAATACTATTCAGACTTATTGCTATTAGATGCATCTATAATTTCTACTACGCAGGTGCGAGCGTTGTGGCCAGCTTTGCCGCAACGTCCGCAGCGCCTCTGCCCACGCACCCTCTTTGCAGACTCTTCACCCTCTTTTTGCCCACTACTATCCTTTTTAGCTATTAAATTGACTACCTCTCTTACTGTAAGTGTCTTAGCTGCCTAAATATACTTCCTCTTTTAACTTTTTACCTTTATTACTATCTCTACTATCTTGCGAAGCCCTGCTATTTCTTATTATATTAACACTATTTCGTGCCCTATTAATGCAGCACCTTTGTTAAGCTGCTTAATAGCTCTAAGAAGTAGAGAAACTAGTAAATCTCTATACTTCTATACACGCTTACAAACTAGCGTTAACTAAGCCTTTATCTCGCGGAGGTTGCTTAGTGTTTTTAATTCCTATAGGGTATCCTTTGCGTTAGGTGGAGTTGGCGTACAAAGAACCACATTAAGTCTTAATAACACCGCCTCTAGGTTATGTAGGACTAATCTAGCGCCTTTAAAGCGTGCGTAGATATTTGCCTTTGTTATTACCTTCTTAAAAGCTATTTTAAAGGCTAGTAGAAAGACCTCCTTCTTAATCTGCTTAGTGCCGTACCGTGCCAAGCTACTAATCTTATTACTATACGCCCGCTTTAAAGGCAAAAAACAACCTACATTAAGTGGCTATAAGAGGTGTGATGAGTGTGGAGGCATATAAAGAATAATAATCTTCTATTCCTTATAGTATTTGTGGAATTCGTGTGAGTAGTGGCTCTCGTAACTATCTATAATTAGTAGCTAGTGTGCACCTAAACTACGCGCCTTAGTATAGGTATTAAAATACCTTAGCTAGGCAAGACTAAGCTTGTTTAACGTCTAGC